>VYZV01036765.1:15582-25929 GCA_013401275.1 Pandion haliaetus | reverse complement strand
AAAGCCTGATCCCTTTGGCAGTAGCATCCCTTTCGTCTACTCATGTAGGTCACAAAGGCAACTTTCCACCAGCTCCTGAGAGTGTCCTTAAGCCTTGAAGCACTGGTTTTGATACCAGTCAAGGTAGAAACAGAGGAACCCCTTGTTCTGTGCATACTTTGATTCACAGCCATGCAATTCCATACTCTCCTGGATATTCTCACTGCACTGCTGCTGCTGACTACAGGTAACTGTACACAGAAATTAATCACTTTCAATCTCACCATAAAAACCTGGCGTGGCAGCTAACTTCTTAGCATTCTGGACATCCTGGGCAGATTTTAACTGGGTCTATCAGTTTGATGGGTTGAAAGCCAGAAAAAGCAGTTAGATTAGGCCTAGTTAAAGGGCAGATATGAATGATTTATGCCTTGAGTCTATTTACATCGGCAATTTACATTAGGTCAGCCTCTATCTCTGAGACCTTCCTTTAGAGCTAGTGAGTTGGGATAACCTGGTTAAAATTCCCTGTGATAGCTGCTGTTGCTTCCCCCACTTGCTATACAAATAATGATTTATTATAATTACTTAGCAACCTATTCTGCCCTGGCCACGTTCATTCGAAGCAAAAAAGATTTAAGTGATTTTCAATCAGGTTTGAATCAGAAACGTTGTCAATGTATGTTCCCATAGCTTTAAATAGAAGGGCATTTTTAAATAAAATCCATGATTCTTTTTATTTTTTCAGTTATGTTAGTTTAAAGTGGGAATAAAATAAATAAAGAACACATACAACTTGAAAAACCCTAACCTCTGGAACATTTTCTGCCTCACAAATGGGAAATTCAGGGAACACATTAAGAGATTTTTGCTACATGTAATCTCTCATAATGTATTAAAGTGTTGATCAAAATGAACTCTATATCAACACATTAATCTAGACCTGTGAGGAATAAAAGCTTTGAAAAACTAAACAGAATTTATTTTCTCATTTATATGGCTAGAGGTTCCTGACAGAGAGCAATTTGTGCATAGAAGTGAAGCAGCTACTACCTAAAAATCATCTCAGTTTTGTCAAAGAAGTAAATGCAACTGTTATTCAAAATTCTGTATGGAAGTAAAATCTGAGATTTAACTCTCCCTGCTTAGTATATTTTATCAGTTGATAACCAAGATATTAAGCAATCACTTCAAATTATATCTTTTGAAATCTGAGGAATATATGTCCCCATTGCTTATTTTTTCAGAAGATACTGATCCCTGCCTGATTAAAGCAGGATGAGGAATAGAGCTGGATCAAGCTTTCCCAGCCATTTGGAGCATTTGAGACCTCTGTCGCACCTCTTCCTTCATTCCTGTATNCCTTCATTCCTGTATCCTCTATTCTTCATACCTCCTAGTTGACCTAAAATTTCTAGTCCTGAGCATCAAGAGCAACTAACAGGAATTCTTTTTCCTTTCATTTGGCTGCGCTTCCTGGTAATGTGGCAAACATTTCTCATTGTATCCTTGCTGCATTTCTCCTTGGGGCTTAGGTATGTTATAGAGCCCAGAAGAGAGTTTTCTCAAGGCAGACTTCCATGGACATCTGAGTTCTTCAGTGTCTTTTATTAAATGACAAGTCACTAAACCTCTCTGGGATCCTAGGAGCTTTATGACACAAAGGGGGGTCAAAATGATTCAGTGGCAGGGGGTATAACAAATCAGATGTCATTACATGTAATGCAAATATATACTGTAATGTAATGTAAAGACCTACTGCAATTTTTGGCAGAGTGCAGGAAACGGTACATACTGAAATGCCTCACTTTTCATTCTGAACTTGGCCATGAAAACTGTGTGATGCTTTAGTAAATTGCAATGCGCACATGGAGCAAGATTCATCTAGAATGCCACTGCTTAATCTGAATCTGTCACACTTTAGTCACTGAAAAGAAAACAGAAGAATTCTTATTAGAAGGGGCATCTAAAACAGGTCAGCAGAACAAATTTGAGAGATTCCTCTTTTTCTCTCCTAACTTCAGAATGAGGTTTGAGATAATTAACTCAGACCTAAACAACAGACTTTCAGCTACCTACAGCTAGGCAAAATGATTCCCCCTTCACACAGTGGAACAGTTTGTAGAAGACGTGATTCAGCTTTCCATTTTCCAGCCTCACTGGGATTTCCTAGTAGGCTGATTTCAGCTCATTCAGCACCTCTTCCACCTCCAGCCAAGAACTCCCTAATATTCCAATTATAAACCAGAAATCATGTATAATTTTGGAGTAATGAGAACTAGATTACCAATTAAAAATAAAATAATTAGGGGAAACTAATTATGTAACTTCATGATGTGTTCACTTGTTTATGGAATATTTATCATGAAATTTAGGAAAAACCATAATTTTTAACTTACAAACTGGAGATGATTGTTACTACTGATTAACAAATACCTTGAATGGTGGCATAGAAGGTGCAGGAATTTTTCCAGGCTTTTGGCAGTACATATTTTTCAATTTTACACCTTCAACTGAGAGAGATTTTTGTGCTCCACCATTCCAAAAGGACATGGAATTCATTAATACTTAATAAACCTCCTGCTGTTTCACTGCCTTAATCGGCAATTTCTGCCAACTCATTTCGGGTCAGTTTAAAAAAAAAGTTGCGTGTTTGTTGGGAGACAGCTCAAACACTTGGATTTCTAAGTTTGTTTCCATGTTGGTGTGATTGATGATATTGATCTTAAAGGAGAGAGAAAGGAACACAGTCAATTTCTCAGATGTCTTTGAAGGGAGGGTGGGAAATAGCATTTGGGAATGCATGTGCTGTTACCAGCTTGTCTGGCTCTTTTGAACTATTTCCTTTCACTCTGAGGGAAGACTTCTTGGATTCATGATATGGCAAAGGTAAACCATCTTTCAAAAAGTAAAATCAATTACTCTTGGGATTCTCATTGTCAATATTTTTAAAGGCATTATCTTCAGACAAGGTTTTTTTCCTACTACTTTTTAAATATTTTTTTCTTTTTTTTTTTGTAACATCACTTTACTTTTTCCAAATATTATTTAATCTGGAAAACTAAAGCAAGGAATAGAGGTGAAACATTTGAAATATGTCAGATAAAATGCAATTCTTCTGTAGTTCATCATATGCTTGCCCAGTGTCAGGTAGCACGAAGAAGGGAATTTGTGCTGCTAGGAATATATGTTTTAAAATGCTAAGATAGCCAGTGCATGGAGATGAGTTGGCTCAGGTATGTTCAAGGCCACTGATCAAATGAATGACAGAACCCACAGTAAAACCAAATTTCCCGAGGAAGAGATGCGGATTGCTCCCCCTCCATTTAAAGGAATTTGATAAAGTTCAGGATTCAACTTCTGACTTTCTGAATAATTTTGAAGGCAGTCCTGTAGTGGAGGTTTTGTGCTAGATGCAGATGGTAATTCATAATTCCTTGGGGTTAAAAAAAAAGATACAGTTAATAGATTATTTGTTTTTTAGAGATACAAATATTTTGAAGACTTTTGAAATAGGAAATTCAACAGCTGATGAGTTTGGGATCATTTCTCTAATTCTAGGGCAGAAAAAATGTCTTAAAGGCCTGATATATTGAAAAAAGTATTGTTGCTATGACCCTGTCAGGTTTACATGGGTACTGTCAAATTTGCTTTAATTTATCACATAAAATCCCAATTTATACTTCCATGACATTATGTTGAATATTTATTGATAAAGCTAGTCTGAAAACTAAAACCTTCTCATGTCAAGTGAGGAGAGATAATAGTGCTGACTTATGAACAGCTAATTTTACACTCATAGAAGATTGCAATTTATTTTGTTTGCAACCCAAAGGTACTTTCATATGGAAAGTAAGCCATATTGTTTCATGATGTGTTCATTTGTTCATGGAGTATTTATCATGTAATCTAGATAACTCAGAAATACTGTGATAATCTCAAGTAACATCAAGCATAACCAAAGCCGTAGGACAGTGATTTGAGGAAGGAACCTTTTAGAACAAAATAATATTTTGATTGAAAGTCTTCAAATGATGGAGAATGTGCTGTATCTCATTAGACTTATTCCAGTAAGGTGACCAACAAGTTGTTCCAGTAAATAATTGTTCTGTTTACTGCTCACTGAATGCTCTCAGACTAAAAATAGACACAAGATGTCACAAAAATAAGGCACAATTTCTGCTTTAACATTCTAACCATGTGATATGCCTTTTTCATTAGAGAAAACACTCCTTAGTCTTGGAAAAGTTAGTCTGCTCACTTTTCAATCTGTCAAATCAAATGGCATTTTTTTAAACTTTGATAGTTGTTACTTATGAAACTTTCTATGGTCAGTAATTAAGAAGAGTTTCCTCATTTTTGAATGATACAATGGCATAAACCTGCTCTTTTCCAAGCAAAAAAAGAGAAATATTTAGTCAATATTATCCTTGCAATAGACATTTTTATCATCATTACTGAATATTTATCATACTGGAGTTTATTTACTCTCTCTATATTTCAGTATCTTTTTAATGTACATAACATCCTTAAATATTTGGCTAATCGAAAACTAGTCCAAATAGATAGGCAATGCAAATAGAAGGTTTTGCCTTTTCAAAGCATCGTTCACAAGAATAAAAGCCACAAAGTCCATTCAGTATTTGTTTAGTGAATTAATCTCACAAAATTTTAGTCCAAAAATTCTTTCATGGTAACACTCATTTTAAATCATTGTGTATTTTCATAGCCTGCCTCTAGGTAATGTACGTGAGGAATATATCTGTTTGTGAAAGGGCTTCTGAGCCTTTCTGAGTCTGTCAAATACAACCAAACCTATGGTCCAGTCATGGAGCAGGAATATGCCCGCCTTCCTGCCTGTCAGGATAAGCAGGCTAGATGCTGCAAGCTTCATTTTGCCAGAGAAAAATTAATTAAAAAAAAAAAATCAGACATAGGTTTCTCAATACTATGTTCTCTCATTCTGAAATCTAGGAAAGTACAGTGAAATAACCTAAATATAAGAACTATAAATAAAAACCAAACAAAAAATAAGGCACTGTAAAGCATTCTTCTTGTGGCTGAAATAAAGTGTACTTTCAGTTTTGACTTTTTAAACTCATATAAAACTTACCGTTAAAAACAAACAGCTAATGAAAAAAAAAACCAATCTGTTTCTATATCTTTCAGATCTTGTGTCAAATGTGGAGTATGTAAAAAAACAGTAGAGTACCTGATAAGTAAGGGGGAAAAAATATTTGACTCACATCCAGCAGTATCTCATGAGTGAGTTCATTCAGTGAGATACAGATTTCCTACAAAGAATGCCCCAGAAGTACACCAGAAGTAGGTGTCCCATTTGTGACAAGAGAAGCTGAAGCTGCTAATTAAAGGTTTTCATTAAGCTTTGACAAAAGAAAGCAAGCAAAATCCCCAAAGTGTTGTGACTAACTCAGGTTATTTTGCTTTATTTAGATTTTTATTGCTGCATTCCAAAACTAACATTGCCTTCTTGTGCTCAGAGAACTCAGGATTTCTTGAGGATCTCAGGTTCACATGCAAAATATCTATGCAATGCTGTACCAACTGGAAAAGTTTCTTCAAGAAAGATGAGCAAAAATACACTAATACTTAATGAGCACTTGTATACTATACCAGTGTTCCAGCTGAACTTTCTTTTGGTGGACTGAATGTGTCAAAATAGGGTCCCACTGAAGTTAATGCTGAATACCCATAAATCCTACCACAAAAGCAGAAGAAGTCAGGAGACTTCTAAATGAAATCTGGATTTGTTTACATTAAATAGGAAATACTGCCAGGTAGGATCAGTTTAGGATTTGTAGATGGGAAATGGGGATTCCTGTTCTCCCCACAGAAAATCTCAAAGACCATCTCCATAGCAGAAATAACTTGTCCTAGAATCTTGACCAAATAAAACAAGACGCTACTATACAAACCAAACAAAACCAAATGCCCCCCTTCATTAATTTTGATCCTTCTAAGGGGCAGAAAGGGTCATAGATTGCTTGTAAGACTGCATTTTATATCTTCTTATACTTATAATACCCTAGGAGGGAGAACAAAAGTCCAAACTCCTAGCTTCCCATGTTCGTTGCCAGATTGCTGGATGAATTTTTCAGAAAAATTTGTCCATCTCCACTTACGTGACAGCCTGACAAATTATAGGCATTGTCTCAAACATTCATTAAAGAACTTTGGTGGGAAAGATGCCTCTGTAAAAACGCTGAGTTGTGTGAACAGGACAATGTGGCCAGAGGAGAGGGCCCCGCGGAGGGTGGGACCACACTTCTCCAAGGCTGCAGTTCCTTATCTTAAGTGACCACAGCATATGCACCTGGAAGCCAAGACTGCGATTCCTTAAAGAGAGGGCTCCACAGAGAATGGGACTGTTCTTCTATCTTAAGCGGTCATGCCAGCAGGGAAGGAGAGGCAACTTCCCAGTGAACCCCCCCAAGCTCACTGACTGATTCCAGAGAAGCCCAGGAACGTGAACTGCACATGTCGAGACCACCGACTAACGCACTGTAAAAGAAGGAAGAATGAATGCTCAGTGCGCGCCCTCCAGGACTGGATCTCTACGCTGGCTGGACCAACGCTGGACCCAGGACTGGTGACTCCCTTTTCTTCTCTCTTTTCCTTTTCTTTCTGTCTTTATTTCTGTCTTTCTCTCTTTCTCGCTCTTTTCCCTCTCTCTTTTCCACAAGTCCCTACACCCCATCCTTTGAAACATAAACTGTTGACCCAGTCTGAGACTAGGAGTGGATCTAGCTGCCCCTGGGCTCCTCTTTGAGAAGGAGTTCAGAAAGCAAGGGGGGTCTGCTCTGAACCTCGTGACTCAAGGGGAGGGATCCCCTTCTGTTCCTTTTTCCACTTCTTTTTCTACACCTCTCTTCTCTTTTCAAACAGTGGCTAAAGGACATGATGCAAGGTTCATATTGATAAATTCACTTGTACTTGGGCAAGGTTAGCTAGGTTGAATAAATGTTGATTGTTGTTTGAACTCAGCTGGTGTCATTTCACCTTAATTCTGACAAAGGAAATCCACGAACCTGAGTCGCTCCAACTTTGGGACGCGACAACTTACTCAAGTGTAATGACATCTATGTCAAAAAGAGGCTTTACTTAAATTTCAGTTAATGTGCAAAAATCACTGAGATCTTTAGAAAATATTACACAATTTAAAAATAGACATTGTTGGTAATTTACAAAAAATAAGCAAATCATGCTTGAAGTTGACCATGTATATTGACAATAACAGTGATTTTAATCTTTTCAAGAGAAATATAAGAGTGAATTATGGTTTTCATCCTCTGATCTTATTACTTTCTGTCTCAGAACTGATATACTGCTGGACTTCTACACCTCAAAGCTGAAACTCTGGAGAGAGCATTTTTAATGCAAGGTTCCCACGATCTGTATGGAAAATTTCAGAATATCTCAGATACAAAATAAATTAACCACTCCCTTCCATGTCGAATCCCCTTGTTTGACTAGAGTCCCTCCATGGGGCCTGAAATATTTTTATTTTCAGACTCAATGGATGAATTCCTGCTGTTGGTCAAATCTCTGAGTTCTAAAGAAACACATACATGGGCTTTAAAGTACTGGTATAAAATCATCTAAAGGGGATGCATGGTAGCCTTTATATGAATTGGGAGTCCACCCTTCCCTTCCTTTCTTTGATGTCCTGAGAAACAGAAAGCAAAGCTGCAACACAGAACCTCAGCTGAGCAGAAGTGCTCCTATCCCCAGAGGTTGCTTTGGCTCATTTCTGAAAAAAATGATGGACAGAAACCGCAAATGAGTTCCCAGTGTATCATGGACAAAAGAGTGAACCTTTTCATGATTGATTCACATTCATATCTATGTGCCCTTGCACCAAGCAGTCACAAAGACTCCAATCAGATCCATCATTTTCCCTACATTCAGAGTCGTTAGTGACAAGTTTGGCACCTAAGTTTGATTGTCTGGCCACTTATGGGATACAGTGCTGTATTTAAATGGATGTATTTTAAATCCATGCTGAATTACAAGGATTTCCTTGAAAAATGCTACAAGATAGTTTCCCATAACGTTCATCCTTGTTCAGCTGCTTCTTCAGAAATATTTCATTTCAGAAATTCAGCGTCTTGATTGGTGTCATCATTTCTGAACATGGATCCTGTAGTTCTTGTATTGACACGAGGTATCAAGCTCTGCTTAAGATTTTCACATGGGCCTTAGCTTGAAAATTAACTATCTTTACTCCTCAGGGTAAAGGGCAATGAAGGCTAATAAAAAATTACAAGCCTCAGAAAAGGTAATCTTTGTTATGCACCATAGTCTATGTCAAAAAAAGGAAACTTTTGGAAGGTTAATTTTTAAAATTTCTTCTACACAGAGGAAGGCTCTTAGACCCAATTCAGGGTTAACACATGCAGATGGTATCTTACAGGGTAGCTACCGGGTTTTGATTTGTGAAGAAATTCAATGCATTTGAAACAGCATGACATGGATCTTGGAAGGCTGAAACAGGAGAAGTTGTTGATCAGTGAATCCAGTGCAATGGAGCTTCTCACAACCTGAAGATCTGATCTGTCCTTGGTTTTATTCATGGAAAGGGAGTTGTGCAAGAGGCTCTCCCTTGGCTGTGTAGCACAAGGGAAGCTGCTGCTTGTGCATGACCAAGGAGGCACTGGGGAAAGGTGGTCATGCAGGAGTCCCTCATGGGTGAGTCTTGTTTCTGTGAATGTTGGATCCAGTTTTTAACTGAGCCCAGAGGAATAGACAGAAACATTACTTACTATCCCTAGCCATAGTCAGAGAGATTCTGTGCCTTCTTCACAAGAGGTAGAATAATACAAGTTGCCATAAAACCATCAGAAAGAGAGGAAGCATAAAAAGAAGCAAACCCACTATTTTCATTAGAAGTGGTGGCATTGCCGTAATACTGAGGAAAGGAAAAAAGAGATTCACCAATAGAAATATCTGGAGTAGTTTTTATTACTCTTTTATTTATTTATTTTCATTGACTGTGTCAGGATGAAATTTCTGAGAGACACACAATATACAGAATTCTGCCTTTCACAAATCCCACAGCAGAGAGATCTCCCTACAAAAACACAGTACACTAATGAAAGGAAGTCTTCAGAGAGAAGCTGTTCAAATAATTAAAATATCTGGCATGGTTGAGAAATTAGTTCTGTTGCCACTTGCCATTTATTTTTAATCTATTCAATCAGACATTTGAAAGAAATTACTTTGGAAAACTTAAAGGAGCAGAATTTATAAAAATTGTCATTAGTAAGGTGTTATTAAATTTATGAATGGTTCTCTCATAATTTCATAATAAAAGGGTAATACTGCCAGGGGATGAAGTGAGTATGGCAAATTCTTAGAATGGATGACAGGGGTACCTGATCCTGGCAAAGTTATTTGACAACATGCAAGTAAACAGAGTCTTATAAGCACTTTCATGCTATGTCTTTACATTTTTGCTGTTATAACTGTAGCTATAGGAAAAAAACCCAGTATTTTTATTAGACTACATTTGATTAGCAGCAATATTTGAGGACATTGAGAAAGAATGTTTCTGTTGTAGCAAGGTAATAATGTAGAGCCTGATACAGGCTAGTTCTGCTACATCAGCTGATGCACAGAACTGGATTGAGCCTTATTAGCAGTATTAGCATGTCCATCCACCTTGACTGAATAAGTCAGTGAGAACATGAGATAGCTGGTTAGAGCTGCTTTAGTTATCTGCACTTCTTTGCACTGTGTCACACAAGCAGAGCCGAAACATGAAAGAAAAGAAGTGGTACATTACTTTAGTATTGCTTAAGAGTATCTTATTTTGAAGAAGTGGAGGTAGCAATATAGCATATTACTGGAATTTTTCTTTCTTTTTCTTTCTGTAAACAATGACAAGATTTAAAACATTCTTCCCATTCCTACCTAAGGAGAAAAAATGTCCTGTAATTGAAAATGTGAAAAAAAGGGAGGTAGAGTAAGAATATACCTGGCACTAACACAGAGGAGTTGCAGCATGACAATGTCATTAGAAAAATTTATTTCTGTTGTTCCCAAAGGAAACAACTGTATAGTGTAAACAAGAGTATTTAGAAACTAAAAAAGAACCACCAAGAATCCCCAAGATGACTGATTCCTTTGAGTTGTCTATTTGTATTTTTGGGGCCTGTTATGGGTTTGTGTGGCGTGGTTTTCCTTGGTGGCAGGGGAGGCGGCCCCTTTAAGAAGTTGCTGGAAGAATTCGCTGCCCCAAAATGTCGGATAAAGATAAAGAATTCGCCGCCCCAAAATGTCGGACGCACGCGCCAAAATGTCAGACCCGCCTCTAGGCGGGGAGTGACGGTGGTAACGCCTCTGGGA
>VYZV01036765.1:1618-15278 GCA_013401275.1 Pandion haliaetus | reverse complement strand
GGGGAGGAGGTAGAAAGCATCGGGAGTGGAACTGAGCCGGGAAGGCGGGAGGGGTGGGGGGAGGTTGTTCTGATGTTTAGTTTCCCTTCCTAATACCCTTGTGTTTTGTTTTTGTTTTGATTTGTAGTAAATTAAATTGATTTTGTTTTTTTTCCCAAGTTGAGCCTGTCTTTTGCCCGTGCCCATAAGTGGGGAGTGATCCCTCCCAGTCCTTGTCTCGACCCACGAGCCTGCCTTTGGATTTTCTCCTCATCCCAACATGGCCAGGCGAGGGGGTGGGGAGTGAGTGAGCGGCTTCGTGGTGCTTTGTTACCGGCTGGGCTGACCTGAAACCACGACAGGGCCCTGTATGATCTTTTACATCTTGCAGGACAGAAAAGTCTGTGTTGTAGCCTTGTATTGTGCTTGTGTATAGCCTTGTATTGTGGTCTCTCTGGGTAACTAAACTTTCATGAAAACCATTCCAGAACTTGCACTAGCAATTCCTATCATGGAACATACTGAGGACATAACTAATGAGTACAGAAATATGCACAACCGATGTAGTTTTATTTGTATTTTCATGCAATCACTTTTCCCCCATTTGATGTACTTCACCTTTTTTTTTTGTTGTTGTTGCTATAGCAGCTCTTTTGACAGTTAGGAATTTCTCACTTTCATATCTAAAGGCTTTCCTGTATTTCCCATGGAACTAATGTGAAAATATAGTATGTATATCTAAAGATGACAGAAGATGAGGTACGTCACGCTCACAAATTGGGAGATTCCCTGTGTTTGAAGCTTCATTAGGGAAATATAGATAGTGAAATAATTTGGTTACAAAGGTGCCACATAATTTCACCACAGTTTTTTAAAGCTGGGAATTCATCTTGCCTATCAATTACTGCCTAGGAGCTGGAGTCAGGAACTATCTTTTTGTTTGTTTGTTCTCATCTGTATCACTGACTCTGTTACGTTAAGATAAGTAGTTTAATCTGTGTACTGTTTCTCTGTGTAAAATATTGCCTTGTTTCACAGCACTGTTGCACATTGTAAGCATTGTCTGTAACATACTATATATCCCTTATCTAACTGATAATGCAGAAGAGTACTAATACAACATGCTAAGAAATTAATTAGTATATTTACCTTGTTACACAAGCCAGAGCAGTGCCTCTGTAAATAGTTTCCCCATTCCTTCAAGACCTGCTTTTTTCCTCAAGTGAGGTAATTCTTCCTCCTTTCAGCTACGTTTTATAATGTTAATATGTTCTATAATTTTAATGTATATAATCTGTGACCAGTTTTCATTTAATATCTCAAACACTTTCAGAATTTTCTGGGCACTTCTATTTGCCTTTAGGTTGCAGTATTGCATCCTCAAGATTGCAAATCATGTTATGCTTTCTTCAAAGAAAATTTGCATTATAGTTGCCAGTGTAAAAGAGTCACTACCTCAATGACTGCTAAGAATGACATTTTAATCTTATCTTTATGGCTGATACTTCAAAGATTGGGACATTTCCAAACTAGCAGCAATATCCTGCAACAAAAATAAGGCCCTATCTTCATATTTAATAAGGTGATCACTTTTTCCTCATCTCTCATTGCTTTATCTTTAACATTTAAATTATTTAGCATTTTTTCTCACAGAAAATGGGAAACAGGACAGAGAACTTCACTGATAAAAAATTAAAGTTAAATGACATAATTTTTTAATAAGATACCTGAGAAAAATTACATCCAATATGAGGTTGTAAAAGCTAAGAACAGTGGATAAACCCTTTAAATAGTATAGTATTTTCTCTTCTTGCATCAGTCATTCAGCAAGTTCCTTATAAAGCTAATTACTACTTAATTTATTGTAGACTGAAGAGCTGGAAATCACTACTCTACTATGTAGTATACCAGATAATCCATTAAGTAGCACAGTAGGATATGAGGCCATCAGGAGCCTCTCCATGAGAAATGATCCATATCTTCCAAAGACAGGCAAGAGGCTGGCTGTGCAGAGGTATGTCCTAATCAAGTCACAAATTAGTTGCACTAGTCTTCACCAAACCACATTTGTCATGCTGCAGAGCTGTAAAAGAGGTCTGTGCCATTAGACATGGACAAATTTGCGTCCCTTTCCCTCATATTGCTGTGCACGATAACCACAGACCCAGAGCTAGGCTGTAGCACAGAGGAAGAATCAAGGTAGTTTACTTATTGATTTGATAACTTAACCTGTCAGTAATCATCTTCCCTGCTCATGCTGCAGCCTTTTCATTACAGGTGGTAGTTACCAAGTCTCTGTCTTCTTCCCAGCTACCCATTTCCACAAAATTGTAGGAAATGAACTATTATTAGAACTGAGGTCTGTGTTAAGTTTTTTTGACACTGGTTAGGAGGTTTAGAAATTATCTAGGACACAAACATGTACACAGTCAGCATGATCATATAAACTTCCTTTCTCTTAAGAAATCAGTCTCCAAATAGAAATAAACATTAAGGCTAAATTATTACAGTAAATGGTAGAATAACCTCGATTTTCTCTTGTACAGGCTTGTGATCTCACAGAAGATGACTGTACAGAAATATTCCTACTACAGCTTGAATCTGCAGGAAGGCAGAAAACTTTTCTTGATTCATGGTTGTGTTATGTCTGAATAACAATGTCCCCTGATATTTTCGCATGTATCTGTGTTCTTGCCATCTATTGCACAGTGCCTGTATTGGATAAATAAGTAGGCATAAAATTCTTGCCTCTTTTTTTATTTTGATTGTTGGAATTTATAACAACCATTGCTTCCACTGATCTGAGAGTCAGAGGAAAGAACTGTAACCTAGGTAATAACAAATCATCACTGTGGGCCACAAATTTCACCTCTTCCCACCTCTGAGCCCTGGGAGACAAAGAAGTGGAAAGTGAAAGTAAAGATTTTTATTAAGCAGGGCATTTTCTGTTTTCAGAAAACTGCTGAAAAATTAGCTTTTTTTTAATTTCAAAGGGGATCATGTTTGGATGCATATATTTAACTGAATTAAATAAGTTGTATCATAATTGTTTAAAAATACAGAAATCTTGGCAATCCTGAAAGTTTTAAATAATTTTTCTTCTCACAAATGTTTTCTTAGCATATTCATAAATAATATTTTCATCTAACTAGAGCCTTCAGTCAAAAATCTGGTTAAATTTTTTTTTAAATCAAGTTCTGAAAGTCAACCATGTTAGGCTTATTTAGACATACAAAGCTAATAGCCTTCAAAGTAAGTGTTGCTGACAAATACAATGAGGCAAGGTGGCATTCTTTAAAAAAGAAAGTTTAAAATTGGTAACTAAATATGTGAAAACTGCACTGTGCATGGAACTGCTCTTCATGTTTTTGAACTGTTCTACCAGGGCTGTGAATTGTAAAAAGAATTAATATATCTTAACTTAGCCTAATTTGGAATATTAATGAGCATTATATATATGATAGAAGAAGTAATTTTTTTCTACTGTACTTTTCTCTTCTAGAAGCTTCATCTGAAAAAAATCAGCTCAGTCTGGACACTGCACTTTTAAAATTCAGGTAAATCAGGAAGAGTTCAGGGGAGCACAAGAATAACAGATACAGAAGACACAAGCTATGAGAAAATGCTGAAGGGACTGGCCTTTGTAGACTATAAAAGAACAGCCTGAGACATCTTGCAATACATGAAACATCATTAGATAGAGGCTTGTGAACATTTTTTTCCTCAGTCACTGAAGGCAGAACATGAAGAAATTGGGTTAGATATTAGGACACTATGGGAGGTACTTCATTAGACAAGGTAAGGGTAGCGAGACACACAAACAGGCTGTACAGGGAACGGGTCAGATAGATGTCTTCCTGGACTGATTTGGTCCCGAGTGAATTAGAATGATCATGTTTGAGCCTTTTTAACCATCCTTTGCCCTGATTCTATGAAACAGTTAGTTGTCACCATCAGCAACAGGCTTCTGCCAAATTCTGTCAAATTCCTGTTCCAGAGCCCCTTTTCCGGAGTCTCACACTTATAACTGCATCACGCTGATTAAAGAATAATTGTCCTCATTAGATAACCAGCCTGGTGAGCCATTTGGAACTCAATCCTGTTACTGCAAATGAATTTTTAACTATTCGCCAAGCAACTAGGAATACAGAAACAACCAGAGAAAACCGGAGCATTGACAGAGATATTAGCCTGTCACATACAGACACCAGCATAAAATTCTTTAAAGGAAAGTGCAAGAAACCTTGCAGGAGCCTGGCATGAAGACACGTACTCTCAGACTGTCTCCTTAGCCTTAGATAGAGACAAGGAGCATCAAGTTATATCCTTTCAGCCATTCTCTTCTGATCTCTTAATCCTTTCCAACAGAAATGTGGACAATCTCATCATCTGTGCAAATCCTTAAGTTTTCTTATAAACCTGCTTTAGTCTTAGTCTCATTAACATTCATAGCAATGAGTTTCACAATTTGGGCACTGTTAGGAAAGTATATTCTTATACCTTTAAATATTCCTGTCCATGCTATTGAATCTCTATTTGGTTTTCTTGGTTAGTTTTGGTTTGGTTTTTTTAATTATGAAAATAAACAAATATAAAATTTAAAATTTCAAACGTCCTATAGTTCCTTTTTTCTTTATCTTTATCCCAGACTATATGAAATAAGCATCCTTCACATTTTCATCTTGCCTTTATACAAATTATATGTTTCTGTGGTGGGTCTAACAGTCAAACTCCCACCCAGATGCTCATTCACCCCCCCCTCCTTAGCACAACAGCAGAAGACAATAGGAAAAACAGGAGGGAGAAAGCTCATGGGTGAAGATAAAGATAGGTAGAGTGCTTAGCAATTTCTGTCACTAGCAAACCAGACTTTGGGAAAATTAACTTAATTTACTGCCAATTAAAATAGACTCAGGTAGCGAGAAACAAAAAGACAAACATTAAAGGAACACCTATTCCCCCCACTTTGCCGGGCTCAGCTTCATTCCTTTGCTCCAGGCTCTATTCCCACTTGTCGGGTTTCAGCCCAGCTGGTAATAAAGCACCACGAAGCCGCTCGCTCACCCCCACCCAGCCCTGGCCATGGTGGGATGAGGAGAAAATCCAAAGGCAGGCTCGTGGGTCGAGACAAGGACTGGGAGGGATCACTCCCCACTTATGGTCACGGGCAAAAGACAGGCTCAACTCGGGGAAGAAACAAAATCCATTTAATTTACTAGAAATCAAATAAAAAACAAGGATATTAGGAAGGGAAACCAAACATCAGAACACCTTCCCCTCACCCCTCCCTCCTTCCCGGCTCAGCTCCATTCCCGGTTCTCTCTCCCTTCTCCCCCTGGCGGCACAGGGGAACAGGGGAAGGCGGTCAGGTCAGCTCCCCGCACATTGTCTCTGCCGCTCCTTCCTCCTCAGGGGGAAGATTCCTCACTCGTTCCCTGCTCCACCATGGGGTCCCTCCCACAGGAGACAGCCCTTCACCAACTTCTCCAATGTGAGTCCTTTCCGCGGGCTTCAGTTCTTCCCGAACTTCCCTGGCGCGGGTCCTTTCCACGGGCTGCTCTCCAGTCACACACTGCTCCAGCGCGGTTTTTACCATGGAGTCATGGCCATCTTCGGGAGCCTCCGCTCCACCGTTCACCTCCCTGGGCTGCAGGGGGACAGCCTGCCGTCTCACCACGGGCTGCAGGGCCATCAGCCTCCTCAGGCGCCCCTCCTCCCCCTCCTTCTTCACCAACCTCAGTATCTGCAGAGGTGTTCCCCTCACATTCCAATCCCCCACCCACTGCCAGTTTCCCTTCTTAAATCTGTTCTCCCAGAGGCCCTACCACTGTCACTGATGGGCTCGGCCTGGGCCAGAGGCGGGTCCGACTTGGAGCCAGGGGAGCTTCTAGCAGCTTCTCACAGGAGCTACCCCCGCAGCCCCCCTCTCCTGCTACCAAATAAACCCACACCACACAACCCATAACACCACCACAGAGGGGATGAAGGAGAGCTTATGGTCATTGCATAGCAGTTTCTCTTTGTCGCTTCCCTGCTATGGCATGAGTTCTCCACAGGCTGTAGTCCTGCAGGAAATCTACTCCAGCATGGGTTCTCCATGGACTGCAGGGAATATCTGCTCCAGCACGTGGAGCACTTTCTCCAATTCCTTCTCACACCTCAGTTATCCCTCTGTTGTTTCTCACTCTTCCTTCCCACCTCTTTCCTCTATCCACTGTTTTTTGCCCTTTCTTAAATATGTTTTCCCAGTGTCCACACAAACTTCACTGATGGGCTCAGCATTGACCTGCAGGATGTCCCTTGCAGCTAGATGCAGGCTGAACAGGCTGGATCGTTGGGCCGAGGCCAATTGTATGAGGTTCAACAAGGTCCTGTACTTCAGTCACAACCCCATGCAACACTACAGGCTTGGGGAAGAGTGGCTGGAAAGCTGCCCAGTGGAAAAAGACCTGGGGGTGCTGGTTGACAGCTGGCTGAATATGAGCCAGCAGTGTGCCCAGGCGGCCAAGAAGGCCAATGGCATCCTGGCCTGTATCAGAAAGAGTGTGGCCAGCAGGAGCAGGGAAGTGATCATCCCCCTGTACTCAGCACTGGTGAGGCCACACCTTGAGTACTGTGTTCAGTTTTGGGCCCCTCCCTACAGGAAAGACATTGAGGTGCTGGAGTGCATCCAGAGAAGGGCAAAGACGCTGGTGAGGGGCCTGGAGCACAAGTCTTCTGAGGAGCGGCTGAGGGAACTGGGGTTGTTTAGCCTGGAGAAAAGGAGGCTGAGGGGAGACCTTATTGCTCTCTACAACTACCTGAAAGGAGGTTGTAGTGAGGTGGGTGCTGGTCCCTTCTATCAAGTAACTAGTGATAGGATGAGAGGAAATGGGCCTCAAGTTGCAGCAGGGGAGGTTTAGGTTGGATATTAGGAAAAATTTCTTTACTGAAAGGCTTGTTAGGCATTGGAACAGGCTGCCCAGGGAAGTGGTTGAGTCATCATCCCTGGAGGTATTAAAAAAGCATGTAGACAAGGCACTTCAGGACATGGTTTAGTGGGCATGGTTGATGGTTGGACCCGATGATCGTAAAGGTCTTTCCCAACCTAAATGATTCTATGATTCTATGATGGCCGTACAGTTGACCAGCTCAGAAAGCCTACCTCCTCCCAGAGGCCATCCTGCAGCTCCCTGTCTTCCCCCACTAAAACCTTGCCAGGTACACCCATAAGTGTCATCAATCACTTTTCAGCTGTTTAGTGATTATAGACTGTTCACTTTGAATATGTCATGTGGCATCTTATTGCCTTTTACCTCAGCCATCTAAATCCCTATTCACAGGCAGCTAGAACAATTTGCATTTTCCCAGCATACCTAAGGCAATCATATGTGGCTAGTAGATATTCCTCAATACAAAACATCACTGTGCACAGACTGATAAGAGAAGAGTAAACAGGAAGATTTTCAGAGAATGCAAGACTGCAATGTGTTTTCTTCATGCATCATGGGGAAGCTTGGTGGTTTCCCATGCTGTGCAGAGAAAATATACTTCAGTAAGATAAGGAAGAAGAAAAGCCGTAGCAAGGATATGTAAGGTATAAGATGAAAAGAGTCTGATAGTCCAGTAAAGATGCAGGTAATATGCTGCACTAATGCACTGACATTGCATAGGTGATATACAATATTATGTATGCAACCATAGGTAGGAGAATTCTGGGAAAACCAGGAACAGACAAATAGGCATGAAAATAAATGAAACACATAAATTATCATACTGAATCTGGGCACTCAATCTTCAACTCAAGCAGATGGGGAACTCCCATAATAGGAAGTTATTCAATAGATCCTCTGCGGGGATGTTTCTTCTTAAACCCATGAAAACTACTGTAGAACAGTGTTCTTGGGAAAAAAAAAAAAAATTATAAACTTTAGAGATTTTTAAGCAGTGTAAACACTGATGTTGTTGACAGATCTAAGCATATTTAATCTTTCCTTAAAACACTCTAAGGTGGTAACTACTGGAATTTACTATTGCCTTGTATTTTCTGACAAACATACTACATTTACTCCATGCATTAAGTTCTTGTCAAATATCTTCATCTTCAACCATGTACAAAAAACCTTGGTGCTTTGAAAAAGGCAGTAATTATGTCATTCATGAACAGTCACAAGATGGCATTCAGTGGCTGATGCAACTCCAGTATTTATTTTTAACCTCAAGGTTCAAGATATGTGCCTTCCAATTTAATAGAAAATAATGTTCTATTTCTCTGTCAAATCTAAATTGTTGTATTTCTTTTACTACATTTATCTTAGTTCTTCCGACTGGAAATATTATCAGACATGATGTTTATGAGCTAGCATATTATTTCCTCTTTTATATTTCACTCAGCCTGAAAATAGACTGCAGAGTTTCACCTTTGGGAGGAAGGTTGCATTACTTTCACTTGTTCGGTCAATGAACATAATTTATAAAACAGATCCACTTTCCTATAATAGTAAGCTTCAGAGCACCTTCAGTTCCCATTTCACTTCCAAAATTTGCTGACTGCACCCCCCCAAAGCTATATTTTGGCTTCAGTGGCCTTCATAGGCAATAAAAGCATTTTGAATTTCCAAACTGAAGGCAATTAGTTCTGTTCTGCTATATAGATAGAGAGATTAACCAATTTAAATCCCTTTGTCACGCTGATGCATATCATTGTGATCAGTCATCAGAAACCATTCTTGAGGCAGCACAATAATCCATCTAAAAGAATCATCTGTAAAGGAAAGGAATCAAGTGATATATTATCAGTACAGTCACTGAAGAATTTGCTGAAACACATTAGTAGACATCAAGAATTACACTGAAAAATGCGTATTAGAATATCAGGCTAGGAAGAGACCAATAGCAAAAACCAACCTTCTTTTTAATAGGTAAGAAATAAAAATTATGAAAGGGAAGATCTAACGTATTCTTTGCTTAGTATAATACCCTTGCTGCAGACATTTGCAGAAGCTGAAATTTTGTAACAAATCTTTTTTGGCAGGCACAGCTGCATAGAAGCCAAGTCTGTAAAAGATAAATACGGAAGTGAGTTTGACAAAAGAGAAACCCCCAGCAAAAATCAGCTGTAGCAAAGGAGAGATATAATCAGACCTACTCTCAAGACAAGGTCAGATACCAGATGAAATCATATGAAATTCTTTGTTTACCCTGCCAGACAAATTTTAGAAACCAATCTAATTTCTTATAAAGTTGCATTGTTGTTGTAGCATGACAAGGTAAGAAAATACGTGAAGCAAGGCTACTGTGGTTAAGTTTTAACCTTTTCCCATTACTTTTCAGAGCCTCTGCAGCAACTGAGGTTAACACTGGAAACCTATCGTGAATCATACCACCTTCACATCTCCTACACGCATAGGAGACTTTAGTCCTTACTCTTGTTTTCAAAGTACTGTGCGTATGCACTATACTTACATAAAAAAATGGGGGTAGACTTATACTGGAAAGATCCAATTAGGATGGTATCACTGCTGCTATGAATCAGTTTTGTACCAAACATGATTGTGATACAGAACACCAATACAGATTACATTTTTTGAAAGATTTTGCTCGACAGCTGTGCATCTGTCACTTACTAAGAAATTCTAGGGTTCCTATGCAGTCCCTCCTAATGACCACGGCTGCAGTAATGGAGGACAATTTCTTCCTGAAATTTAACCTCATCTGAAAGGAAGTCTGCAAAGATCTGAACATTTATTATCCTTTGAATGTTTTGAACCACTGATCAAGAGAATCTTGAGTATTGATCTGTACAGCAGAATGAGTGAAGCTGTCATATTCGTATTTCATGAACATCTGTTGGCAAGTCACAATGGTAAAATTAATTCCACTAGGGATGTCAAGGAAATCCTCTCATTTTGTTTGGTGGGACTCAACCCAGAAAGCTAGAGCCAAACTTAATTATTTCTTGTTTTGTAGAAGTGAATTCTACTTATGTGAGTGTTGTCAATTTTGTGAGAAATGCAGACTTGGTAAATCATTCCTCCTCTTCATTAAACACTGTCATCTTTTTCACTGTTATACTACATTTCTATGCATTTTTCTTGTGCTAAGCCATTAAGCCAAAGAATAACAATCTACATCACTGTACTCAGCAGGGGAAAGCCTACCAAAATGATGGGGATACTTAAATATACATGCTTCACCTAAGAAATGGCTTGCATTTGTGCTTGACTTGCCACAACTTTTAGTTTCTACTTTCTTCAGTATTGTGCCTGAGTTAGGCAAAAATGCGGGAAATTTACCAAAGGGACTCTGCTAATGGTATGTTGTCCACAGCCAGCAATGGAAACGTTAAGATAGGACCCCCATTCAACAGAGGTGATGGGGTAAAAGTAATCNCATCAAACTCTGCTAGAGGAAAATGCTCAATTAGAAAATGTAAAAGCATAAAAAGCCGATATGCTTGATTGCATCTATTGTTTCGTCAAATATCAACCACATATGTACATTCCTCTTCTCTTGTTTACATGTTGTAGAACTGAATTTCAGCACCAGCAGTGAGCACTGGCTAATTAGAGCAGTCATTTCATTGTCTTATTCAAGGGATCCATTGATATATATGGTTTCCCAATAAGCTATTCTTGGGAGTTGCCTGTCCTTTCTGATTTTGTTTGTGTATACATGTCAGTGCCTGATGAATGGTGATGGGTCCTAACAATGAGTGGGAGAAACAAAACTTGCTGGATGCCCTAGGCAGGGCTGTCACAATCAAGTGGGAGACCAGGACCAGATAACTCAGCAGTTTCCCAAATCACCCACACCACATTGCTTTTACAATCCCCGTACAAGCTAACACAGCTGACTGGACATGTATCCCAGACAGCATCATCATAGCACTCCCAAGTTCTCAAATTAGCAATGGTTCTGGAGGTTATCCACTCTGCTGTGCTTTGCTGATACTTAAGTACAGTATGGATACTCTTCAATAGCAATTGAGGTGGTAAGTATCATCAGTAAACAGTTAAATAATTCAGATGGTAATCTGAGCAAATTGAAACGTCCTCAGAGATGCACAATTATCTGTTTTCACTGAGAAACATGTCTGATTTTGTATCCTAGATCTAAAAGGAACAGCTCAGGAAAATGTGGGAAATTACAGTTTTTTCCAGGTTGTTGATTATTGAGGAATGTTAAAACCATCACTGATTTTTTGAGGAAAACTTAATTAACTGTGGAATCATAGTGTTCTGCCTCACCCTTATCCATTTTCCACATCTATGCCATAAAGTTTACTTTACAAAATGCTTGTAAGTTTTTGCAAAATTGCTCAGCCTTAGAAAAAAGTATCAGCCCAAAATTGTGAATAAGAATGAAATCTGAGTATGCATGGATAGAAATGAGGCTGATGTGCAATACAGCTAAGTAGAGCTGTTTCTTGTGTAAAATACTTTGCCTTAATTTAATCTCATTTTCTAACATTTCTATTACACATTGAGGTTTACAAGACTGTAATCTGATGAGTATTTATTGTCTCTTTTAACTTCATGTCAGCTCACACAATTGTTATCAATATTGTCATTGAAAAATAGGAAGAAGTCTTCAGTACTGATTTTTAAAACACGACTTGGAAGAATTTGCCATGTTAATTATGAACCATAATAATTTCATACTCAGGATTTTGGTCTATTTTAGCATCCAATCCTCATTAACTTTCACATGGAAACAAACTGACAAAGATCAGGCCTACACTCTTTGGGTACTCACACTTCCTTATCTTTTCTGAGGAATTGTTCACACATAAAAATGGAAAGAGCAATGTTTTTACCAAAGCTAAGTTGCCTTTGAGTCACAGTAATTTCAAATGCTTTATAATACTGATTCCTCATTTGCCTTGATATGCACAAAAGCTCTCTACTCTATTAGAAGGTATTGCATTTAAATGTACTGCCTTGTAATTATCTTGGGCCTAATTATATGAACTCTGTTATTCCTAAGGAACCAATGGAACTCCAACACTTCCACTATTTCTCTATTCCTTTTTCTTAAAAATAACTACTGAATATTCTACCGCATATCCTTCCCCATGTATTTCTGAAAATGTCTGACACTTAATGAACTACTTTAGACAGTTCCTTCCTGCACTACAGTAACTTCTCACAGAATTTTAGGAGAAATAAGGTAATTCCTCATAGCTGCCCAATGTACTTCATTCGATGTTGTTCATAGCAATGCACTTGTGCCTATGCTTTGGCTTCAGTAGTTCCTTTATCACAACCACTGCCTTCTCTTTTTAGCTTTCTAAGGAATTGTTACACAAAGTATTCTGTCAGTATTTTAACATGTGTATCTGTATATATAGACAGAGAATGAGTGAGAGAGAAGATCACAGAAAAATATCTTAGTAAGCATTTCAGCCTTCTCCTTAGCATCTGTTATTTGCATTCCTTCCTTGGAAGGATATGTTCATCTAGCAGAATATAATTGATTAACTGAGCAGAAGGGATATTTTGTGTGTGTCAGTACTTGGAAATGCCATAGTCTGCATCTATTCTCCTGCCAGTCTCTTCTCTCACACGGTTTGAGGCAAAATGCCAATCTTTGTNNNAGGCAAAATGCCAATCTTTGTAGGGCCCTGTCACCTTTTCTCTAGTTTAATCATTATCATTCTGGTAAATTACCTTTATTTCATGCAAACAGGAGTAGTTTTATAACCTGAGGGAAAAGGTGTACATACTATTTTGTAAAATATCTCTTTATGAGAGGTTTTAAAATATTTTCTTATGAAGATAGTATTCACTGAATAAGTGAGATGAAGATGAGGCTGTTTTATTCGCCAACAGAACCAACATAATACAAGGTGCAACATTGAAAACTCCTTCAACTAAACTGGGAACATTGATCAGTCTGTGCCTAAAGCTGTGCTTTCTTCAAGTTTTCTGAAATTGTTTTATTCTAGCTGTGTAAAAAAAATTGCTACTAGTTGTTATTCAGTTCTACTGTCCTTGTATAATGTCTTCACAGTAACAGACTTGAAAACAAAGTATACATATAAATGGATTATGAGTGTGTTATTTCCCATGTAATAAAATTTCACCATCTTTCCTATGTGGATGTGTGCTTAATCCCAATTTACTTCATTCCTTCATTGAATATACCAGTATTACTATTTATTTCCCTTCTCCAATTTCAACTTAGATAACCTCCTGATATTAATACAGTCATGCCTGAACTAAAAAATAATAAAATTATTTATTCATTATTGTATCCACACTGTTAGAGACAGTGTGGTCCCACCTAAAATCCGGAGTCAAACATGGCCTTTTCGATCAAAAAAATAGACAAATCAGATTTGCTGTTAGTACATCCACTTTAAAAGCCTTCTGGTCTTACTAAGTAAATGAAGAAGCTTAAATGTAAAAAATTTCTAACTCCTGTATTTCTTAGTCATATCTCTGGGAAAGCTTTTATGATGGGCTGTATTTCCCTAGGGTAAATAATAGAAACTGAGAATAAAGTCTTATTTCCCTCATTTTAGGCTGTCAACTGTAACTTCTGCAGCGCAATAGACATGGATTGCAAGAATTGCAAACTTTTCATATCACCATATTATAGATTTAACATGGGTTTACATACACAACTTGAAAATATAATTCTACACCACAATTGTTTAGTAAATTGGGGTGGAATTCACCTCACCTAATTTAAGCCA
>VYZV01036761.1:2763-15204 GCA_013401275.1 Pandion haliaetus | reverse complement strand
GTTTCAGAGGAATAAGCTGAGTAGGAAAGTTGTTTGTGTTGTACCATGCTTGTGCTTCTGGACCTAACACCATTCAAAATTAGAGAATATTTGCCAAAATTTGTGAGATCTGAAAACAGTTTTGAATTTAGTCTTACCTGACTTATGAGCAAAGTGTCTAGGTCCTTCTTTCACTCCTAATTAAGAAGAAATGAATAGAAATATTCAGTGTTCACTTATATTGATCCAGAACAAATTAGAATCGAGCACTGTGAGAATCTGTCTTAGCTCCCTGTTACAAGAGGTGTGGAGTTCAGAGATTTGTAATGCTATACATTTACTAAGAAAGTAATATCCATCATTCTGTACTAGCTGATGATTTCTTTAGCTAGAGAAAAAAAAAAAAAAAAAAAAAAGAAAATCCAGCCAACCTCAAGGCAGCAAATTTCAAATTTGGCTTCACCTTGAAGAAGCCCTGTGCCAGCTTTTAATGGAGACATGCATGCTACCTTGAAAATTCCAAGTGATACATTAAGAAATAGTTTTCATTTCACATTCTTACACATTTCATACCTGAATGATAAAAAGAGTCTTCGCAGAAAAAGGCCTGCTTATGCTTGGCACCCAATAGGCTGTAAAAGTAAAGCGTATAGCTTGCCCAAGAAAGTCACAACAGTGTACGAAAAGAGAGGGATGGGCTAAGTGCTCTGGAGTGGATTGCAAGTAACAAGTGAAAGTATTTTCTGAAACATTATCAGTTATCTCTGAAAACAGAAGCCCCTAAGCAAACACACCCATTTTTAAAAGGGGAATGAGTACCAAGAGAATTACAGGTCAGTAAGTTCAACATCCACACTGAACATAAGAAAACAATATTACAGTCTATTTCGAAACAATGTAGGATAATAAGGAAATGAAAATTGAATCACATCAAACCTCACATTTCTCTCTCCATCAGGCTGAAGGGCACGCAGATAGACAAAAAGGAGTAGCTTTGATACACTCCAGTTTATGGCTTCTGAGTAAGCCTTCAGGAGCTGCAGTTAAGTTCCCTACTACATTAGAGAAACAGTCTGGCTGAAATTTCTATTATGTGCCTGCATAACTGTCTGAAAAAGCTATTCAGAGAGTAGCAATGATTTTTTTTTTTTTTCGACCAAACTGGAAGAATATAAATAAGGTCTTTCAGAGGTCTATGTATAATAAGTTCAGTACTTAGTATTTGAACCTTAACAACTGGAACAGTGAAATTAAAAAGCATGTTTCTCAAATTGGCTGATGACACTGAACTTGCAGAGGTTGTAACTTGTTTGCAGGTAACAATTGTCATTTACAGTAATCTTCATAATTAGTCTAGAGGTGGTCTAGTGATTATGAAACTCAGGAAGCATGACAGCAATAGAAATGGAAAGTTAGCACTAATACATTAAGCATCTCTCAAGAATCTGAGAGATTAAAACTTGGACAATAACACTATTATTTCAAAAGGAAAAGAAATATAATTCTGGGACACATTAGCATACGACATGAAACTTCATTGTTTTCCTTTATTCCTTGCTGTTGGACACTGAACCCAGTTTATCCACTGCTCTTCAAGAAAAATACAGCAAATTGGAAAGTTTCAGAACAAGAAAACTGTCAGATGGTTTTAAAAGCATAGCTTTTGTGACAAGCTATGTCACATACAAACAAGAAATATCTTGTTTATTTAGGCAGGAAATGGGGAGAATGAAGATAGAGGTGAATCAAACATAAACCATCAGAAAATAGCTGGCATTCAATGATTCTCTGTGTCCATTGAGGAGGATAAGTAGACAACTGCTTGAAGAGCAACAGGCCTAGCTTAGACAAAAACAATGCAGAACTCGCCTTTCTCCACCCTCCAACAGTGACAGTTAAATGCTGCAACAAGTCATGTAGGGAAGCTAAGGAATTTTATATAAGAACAAGGTATGCAAATATTTCAGCAACGGCCTGGGGATCCCTGGCAGCTTTTAACAGGAGCGGCAGGCTCCCTAACAACCTTCCAGATCTCTGGTTGTGTGCCAGAACATCCTGAGCTTTACACAGTGGGTGTGGAAGTGTCATCCAAGACCTGGTCAAGGCGACTTGACTGAAAAATAGATTCTCTTCTCTTTACTTACATTTACAAATAATGTATTTCAGCAAGGAAGTAGCCAGTTTAAAAATGTAATTATTAAAATTAGTATGAGTCAAAATTTCTTCAAATGCCTTTAGAAAACCTCTCTTTCAGGACTGTTTTAAATTGGGACAAAAAAAAAAAAAAAAAAAAAAAAAAAAAAGAAGAGGTGCACGAGGAAATGTAATTCCTCCTGCAGATTCTCTATTTCCACCCCCTCTTTAGAATCTCTTTCTTTCTCTACATGTATACGCTTTAAACTATGTACATAAATATATATACACACACATACATACCAACACACCAAGTTAGCTCTTAAGACATACATTCTTAAGATGAATTTCAAAACGGCTACAAGGCAATGGCAACAAATAGAAGGTCCTTGGTAAATCTATCCTCCAAAGCACAGCTCCATTCAGCTTAAGAACTGGTTTACATGTCAAGACAGCCTGGCAACAAACTTTCTTCAGCTGCTTTTGCAAATACTTTTCACCATCCTTACATGCCCTTATCTGGATGCATTAAGTTCGTAAGATTTGTGTTGTGCTTATCACCTTTCTTTTCATTTTTTCTCAGGGATAATACCAAACAAAACATTCTGCCAATTCATTTATGGTTTTCTATGTTCAGGAGAAGGCATATTTCAAGATACTGACACTATTAGTCTCGAGCACGCAACCACCACAAATGTGCAAAGAAACTATCAGCCTTTGAGAATCAAGGGGCAACTCACATAGATTTTAAGCACCTCTGAAACATGCATCACTTAAGTCACTGAGGGCCTGAATGCAGACATAGATAAAAGCACACAAGTCTGAATTCTTTTGGTCAGAAAGGGCACAACAGAATTGCCAAAACTCAGTCATCTTACTTCATACAGAGATGTCTGACAGCAAGGATTTTTGCAACCTTGTCTTGGCTCTCCTTAGTTTTGAGCATTTGCCCTACCATTGTTTAGAAAGAAGGCCAAACCAGCAGTACTTTTCATGTTTTAATTACACAGAGTGCAAGCTGGATGTGATTCCCTCTTTTCCTGTGTACCTTTTACAGTGTAAACAAGGGCAACAGGCTGGCTGTTGTTATCCTTCCAAGAACAAATTCCTGTTTGCAGCCAGTATGGCTCAGTTTCACAGAAATCCAAATCAATTCTCTGGTACTGAGGTAATGAACAGTAACTTGATTTTTCCTTTAAAAATAAAGCCTTCCAAAAATACAGCTAATTTCTGCCCACTTAACACATTTTTTCACTTACTGTAAGAACAAAGTTACTACAAGCACTGTAACAGGTCACTGTAACTTTGAAGCTGCAGCTGCATATTAAAATCGCTTTAGTCTGATCTTGTCATACACACTGTGGAGACCGGGAGTCAGCTCTGTTCAGTAATGTGATGTTACGTGCATCTGAATTAAGGGAATGCCTGAGGCACAGACCTGACTAAGGATGACTTGTTCTAAATGAAACAAAGGTAACAGAAGTTCAATTATTTCTACCACCCAAGAAAAGGTTATGAAACTGTAGTTAAAAAAAATAAATAAATCATGCCTCAGCATTGGATAGGATCAAGACTGAGATGAATAATATATATTTCTGAGCAAGTTGATCCTTCTTAATGATTAGATAACACAGAGAACAACTCACCTACAAACTGCATGCCTACCACCAAAACTTCATTTTTCTAAGGCTTATCTTTAAAAATGCATTTTTACTCACTAAAAGAAGAATTACTACTTTTTCATTCTCCTGTTCAGTTCCTTCCCCACTTGAGCAAGTCATCCCTCTGCCTCATGTGTATCTACAGTAGCCAGTGCAGCCAAGTGTCATATGCCTTTCAAAAGATGTCCACATATTTGGATATCAATTTAAAAAATACTACCTATTTTGTAACCAATAACCTTATCTGTATTTATGATTGTTACCAGCTTTATGCTAGAACTGATATTGTCGTGGTTTAACCCCAGCAAGCAACTAAGCATCATGCAGCCGCTCGCTCACTTCCCCCCCCCCAGTGGGATGGGGGAGAAAATCAGGAAAAGAAGTAAAACTCGTGGGTTGAGATAAGAGTTGTTTAATAGAACAAAAAAGAAGAAACTAATAATGATAATGACAACACTAATAAAATTACAATGGTAATAATAAAAGGATCAGAATACACAAATGATGCACAATGCAATTGGTCACCACCCACCGATAGATGCCCTACGTTAGTCCCTGAGCAGCGATCCCCCACTCCCCCCAGTTTATATCCATCACGTGGTATGGAATACCCCGTTGGCCAGTTTGGGTCAGCTGCCCTGGCTGTGTCCCCTCCCAACTTCTTGTGCCCCTCCAGCCTTCTTGCTGGCTGGGCATGAGAAGCTGAAAAATCCTTGACTTTAGACTAAACATTACTTAGCAACAACTGAAAACATCAGTGCGTTATCAACATTCCTCTCATATCTAGCTCAAAAACAGCACTGTACCAGCTACTAGGAAGACAAATAACTCTATCCCAGCTGAAACCAGGAGAAATGGTCAAGAAGAAATCACTAAAGCACTGACTGCTCCTGAATGTAGAAAAGGCTGGCACAGTCCTCATAGTCCTGAAATCTTGAGAAGAACAGGTTAACTGCCAGAAGCATGTGAAAAAAAACCTACACTGGACTCAGAAAAGGTAATATATCCAAAATATTACCCTTTACGCCAGTTGATGAAAGCCTACTGGTTAAGGACTCCACAACTATCAAGCACTGTACTTGGCTTTTACATTCACAGACATTTCTGTGGCATTCAGATCTGCTTAAAATAAGGAAGTTAAAAAATTAAGTCCTCTGAAGAAAGAAATCTGCAGACCAAAAAAAGCTGTGAAGCAATGCTGCAAACAGCCTGCCTCTCTTTTCAACAGAAAGGTATATGTACTAGTTCTCTTAGTTAAGTTCACTTGTCATCTTACAACATTCTTAAGCATCTGCAAATACCATTTAGAAAAAGAACTGGTTAAAACCATCTTGAAAATTAAGACTTCCAGATGCAATGATTATCAGGATACTGTAGATCAGTTATTTTGGCAACTGTTTGTGTGTCTCCATGTTAAATCCTTGATCTCTGCTTTTGAGCAACTTTAATTGATTCGATCTGGGGCACAACCCGGATTTCAAACTTCAAGAGGAACAAATATGCATTTATCATATTTCAAAAAAGCTGATGTGGACCTGTATTTTATGATAACCACGTGCATAGGTGTTACATTGTGCGAAAACAACGCCCCCAGTATGAGCTGTTTCTTAGCACAATCAACAAGAAGTGATCTGATATCACAGATAAACCACTCAGGTGTTGGCCTAACAGCCACTAGTAGTATCCGAGCCATGGGAAAAGGAGGTGTCACACAATAAATCAAGAAACTTTAAACAAAAATAGTCTAATGGACAGGAGCAATAGCTTAAGAAAATTGGGGCTTGGGAATGAATGCAAACCCTAATATTGGCTAGAATTCTTCCAGTTACAGAAATACTTGTCTTCAGATATATTTTTCCGAGATCCAGGGATAATTCCAGATGCGACTGAATAGGTAGCACACAGACATGAGGTGAGCTCCCTCAGAAGCAAGAAAACACCCTGACCTTTTCCCTCAGTTTGATGTTGAAATTCTTAATCAAGGTACTTCATCCTACATATCACTATTTTCATATCAATCATACTGTAGGTAACCTCCATTTTTTACAGTTATGACAGACATAACTTACAGAAACAGTAAAAGTAAATGTCCAGTCTACATAGGACAGCGATACAGTTGTCTCCAAAATGAGAGCTGGCATTTGTACTGGGAGACTGTTGAAAGCTGTAAGATAAAAAGATGTAGAAGTGTAGCTTTTCCTCAGAGTTGTGACCATCATTGCTAACTGACTCAAAGAACATAAGGGTTACTAAAATATTTTCTTCAGTGCTATTTGAGACAGAATTCAATGGACAAGTCACAGTACACAGCTGCAAGAAGGGACCAGCAGCTCTGATTCAAAGGGGAAAAAAAAGTGCATATCTCTCTCTGATGTTGCTATTCTCATGATTCCCACAGAACCTCCTTTAAGATTTGGATTTAAGGTTCTAGGGATCATTGAAACAGCAGCTGAATTTATTATACAGAGTGATAAAAGCAGCTTATTTAATTACATTTTACAAGGTACTATAGACAATCTTGAAAACTATGTTTTCTTTTCCATTTTCCATTCTTTTCCAGGAAGTCATGTTCTTTCACCAATTCTGTACAGTCAGATTTTTTTTCCGTTTGTGACTAAGGTAATATTACTGAATATATTTTCTTTAAGAAAAAGTCTACTTTAAGGAAAAGTGTCTAGTTTAAGAAAAGACTGTGATTTTTTAAGTTGCTTTCAAAAGTATATATATATAGCTGACAATACATATTTTTTATGCTTAGAAAGAGATTCCATTTCTCCAGGCTGGATGACTACACACCTTTTTGTAGCAGGATTTACATTCTTGTTATTTAAATATTCACTAAATCCTAGCCACTAAATCCTTCTCACGGGATTAATTTTGCTTCCACAAATGCTCATGTAAACTTACCAATGTATGTGCTTACCTAGAATTTGTAAGTATACTTATTTCTCTTCATACAGATATAATTTGGTTTTTCTATGAACAGTGAAGACCAGATTCTAGCTTCTACAGATTTAACAGTGGACAACCCCCCCCTCAATTCTAGGTTTCTGTCACATTAACTCTGCTCCCTGCAAGTCTTTTGTAACCAAAAGCTAACCTGAGTCCAACATATCCACCCACCCACCCTAGAGTTTTCTTTAGGTAAAGAAAGGAAGAACTGAGATTTTTAAGAACAGCGTCCAACAATCTTACTCCAGCCAAGTTTTACTTCAGGAATAACTGACAAGTGTTCATAATTCCCTTAAGTACTTAATTAGCTATGCAGTTCCACCAGCACTTCTCTTTTGTTTAATAACACTATGCTCTGGCAAGACATGAATTTATCAAAGCTGCCTCATCAATAAAAAAAAAAAGGTTATTCCCAAAGCTTGTTCAGCTAACACCACCACAGTCACAGCTTGTTAATGCTGGTCACTACAAAGTGTCTAGAGCTTATTGGAAAGATGATATCTATTTTATTGAACCAAAACATTTACCATACAATTATTGCAAATAAATGCTTAAAATATTTAAAGGTGAATTAGTAGGTACTAATGACACAAAGCTGCTTTCCATGATTCAGATATCCAAATAAAATGTAGTAAATTCATAAGTAACTATTCCCACGATTCAGGCAAGGCTGTAAGACTAAGTGTTGTTAAAAAACAACAAAAAAACCCCACCCCAAAGAAACAAAAAACCCCCAGTGCACCGTTTCCAAATCTATCAACTGGAAAGAATATTCATTTGATCAAACTGGTTTAGATACTGCTGTCACTTCCACAGAGTCTCAGGGCCCAAAACCAAGGACAACGTCAACCCTTAGCTGAAACATTAGGCATAGTATTTACTGGTCATGGGCTCACAGAGAGAGTATGGGGATGGAAGAGGGAGTTAGAAATGTTTTGTCTGATCTCTTATGTAAAACAGGCACAACACCTCCGTGGGTTAATTTCTCTTTTAAGTAGAACAAAGATGATGCATACACTGGAAAGGAAATGCCTGAAGAAAGCTGATGGATGGAAGGTCTGACTTCATGAGGAGAAATGAAGACTCTGCTGGTTTGTATACAACCACTGTATTTTCCATTTTACAGAAAACTTCACTGATGCTGCCTCTGCCCATACTCAAAAATAATTACCTTCACCTGCAATGTTTCTTACTTTACCTTTATTCTGCTCCTACCACAAAAGCAATCTGAAGAAAATAAGAATGACGCCTACTAAGTACTGATTCTGAGGAGCAGATCTGTAATTGTGCTAAGATTTAATAATAAAACAATCATTGAAATGTATGAAAAATTAAACAATTATTCAATAAATTCCACAGTATACCAAGATGCATAGCTTATGCAAATAGTCTGCAGAATTTCTTACTCTGCCAAACAATGTTTTGTGGTAATTACAAGAGATTCTGACAAGGCTAAATATTTCTCGTTTTCTTTCAGGTATTTGGCTACCAGTGTCACAGTACCTATGCCTGGGAAAGAAGAGAGTTAATAACCATGGTAAAAAGGCCATGTAATCAAAATATGAACAGTAACTTACCAACCCTGAAATACACACACAAAAAAGACAAGGCAAGAGAAAGGAGCCATGAAAATATTGAAAGCAATCAGGAGAACTGTTTTAATAGCATTTTATCTGCTAGATGCACTTGATATGAAAGTGTTGAAGTATCTAAATGCAATGACAGGTCCACATCTACTTCCATGGACATTAAAATGTAATAAGTCATAAAGTTATTGTCTAAAGAGGAAATCCTACCACTTCAAACAGTGAATTTGGAGTGTCTAGTAAAAAAATGTACCTCCTTTTCATGAAAGGTATTTCAAACTGCCTAGTTCACTTTCAGCAACCCACTATCATTCTTAGTATCACCACTATATGACTGATCAAAAGAAGCAGAGACAAAGCTAAATGGCTTGACTAGCATTTTAGATGCTGAGCTGAAGCAAAACTTTGAATGCTCCAATTCTTTCCTTGCACCCAGTCTGTAGAGCACACTGTCAGGAAACAGTATCATCCTTTTCAGTCAACAGATCTTAGAGATCATGCAGTACATAGTGAGACTATAGGCTGAGGTTATGGAATACTGTGAGTGGCTCAAAAACTACAATGTCTCAGAAAGACAAAGGTGTTCAAGAAGAGAGAATTTGTGAGGATGGAGCAAAAGATGAGGGAAAAGAAGCAAAAAGTGAAGGTGGGGGAAAAAAAGAATTGAGACTGTAGCACAAAGCAGAAGAGACCAAAAGCAGTGGGGGAGAGGGAGGCAAGGGGAGGAATTGTTCGGGAGTGGTATAAGAATGATGGGAAACAGAATGATTTACTCAGTAAGACACACCAGACATTAGTAACCTACACAATAAAATGAAAAAGGAGAGGCCAGGGAAAAACTGGCATCAAAAATACATAACGAGATATTTTTTTGCATCATGCAGTACATCTTTTACTGTGTTTTAATGTTATAATTCAGATGACAAATGCTCATCATATATATATATATACACACACACATGTGTATATACATAAATTATACACAGATACATACAGTATGGTTAACATGAGCCAGCTCCCATCTGGACTACATTTCCTGAGGGAATGCAGGCCAAACAGCCAACCACCTCATTCTCAGCTCAGAGCCTGAGGCTGCTGCCTTGTCCCGGGGGATAGGCACACCATCACATGCACACCCAGACTGGCTGCTAGGCTTGGGGAAGTGAGGGGCATGGGGAAGGGGGAAGCATCCTTGCAGAGCTGTCTCTCTGTCCAAAGATCAAAGGAAATGAGAAAGAATACAGCTAACGCCTCAAGTGAGAACATGTGTGAATGAACGTAGCGTAACAGGGAAAGAGGGACACAGCAGAGGCTCGAGCTGCTGCTGTCACCCTCACAGCACACAGAAAGGAACTTGAAAGAGAATCCAGTTCCTATCCAGAGCTATTTAGCTGTACTTCAGCTGTACTTTTTATTGCCTTTCCTGGAAAATCGGGGTAATTGCAGGCTTTTGTGGGCTGTGCTTACCTGTCAAGCTGTCAGTAAATTAATCATGCAACTTTCAGCAGCCATTATCAATGGAGAAACTCAGCCAGCCAGTGCAAAGAACACAGTAAGACAGAAAATCACAACTATTATGACTGCAAGGGCAAACTGTACTATTTATTCATTTTTCTCCTAAATCTGTTCTGTGGCTAGACTCCATAATGAATGAGCTATATGACAGAAATCAAGATAAAGAAATGCTTTTTAAAGCATATACATGATTTACTACTTTGATATCTGTCTGCTTTCTTTCTTCTCTTCCTTTTCATATCTTGGACTGAAATAACAGAAGTTCCCACCGCAACAGTATGTAGCTGAGCAAGTCACCTAGATACCGTAGATATGTTTAGACAAACTTCTAGACAAAGTTATAAATAAGCCTTGGATACAGCTATTCTCATTTTTGTTCTTCAGCATGTCTCTTTGTTCTCTAAGGATGGAATGAGAGTCTAGTGCCAGTGGAAAGACAAACTGATCTATGATGGGAGCTGACATGCTCCAAAATACTATTCTGGCCTTTAGAGAAGACAAAAGGGGAAAACAAGTATGTGGAGTTGTTAGGGGGAGGGATTCTGTTTGTTTTTATGCACTGCTTTTCTAAATCCCCTCCTAAACCCTTTTCCAAATGTCCTCGGAACAAAAACTCCAGCAAAAAGTCAATATATCGTTATGACCACTTTGTTGTCAGATGTATACTTTAATACCTTACACTTTAAGTATCACAAAGCTATAGGGACTTCTAAACAATGCACTCTTTACTTGGTACTCCTCTATCTGTGGATGTAATAGGAACATAGACTGCAAATATCACTGTATATGTGACTTTAAAAGAACCAGGTCATGAGGAGGGTTTTCTTGCATCTCCTTCCACCGCGCTGGGCATGCAGAGTCTTTTGCTGCTGCTTTCATATTTTCATCAACTCAAATTTAAATCTTTAGCTTTTCCTCTTTTGTGTTCCCACTGTAGGACTCCTTCAGAACCTCAGTTCTGTGAGGGTTAGAAAAACTATATCCCATCTCTAGCATAGAGGCATTTGCAAATAAATTCACACATCTCTCCCTCTCAGGTAGCAGTTAACAGCAAAGGACCCTAGAAAAATATAAAATGAAGCAAGTGCAATAATCTTCAGTACAGTCAAACTCAAGGAGCTCATTAGCTGATACTTACGGAGGCGTCACTCCTTTCGGGAGGCCTAATGCGTTGACAGAAATGGGTGGTGGCTGGGATGGCAGCATGGAGCTGAGAAAAGCTGCTGGAGACTGGCCGGAATTAGGAAATCTGGGAGTTGGAGACAGGCTGTGGGAAGGTGAAGAAAGTGAAGGAAGAGGAGGGGGTGGTGGAGGTGGAAGTGGAAAGGAATCACACACCGGATATGTTGCAGTTGGACTAAAGACAGGTGGAGGCGGGGGAGGAGGGGATGGAGAAGAAGGAGACCAGGCGTACTCCCCTTCTGGAGCAAACTGCTGAGAGAAAGGGGGAACAGGCACTCTTCCAAACTGTTTCTGAGAAGCAGTTGGAGACATAGGAGAAGGAAGGCTGGATGTAGATGATCCTGAAGATGGAGTCACATAACCTGAAGCAGGGCTGATGTTCTGAGCAGCAATGAACTGCTTAGGCCGAGCATAGTTGAAGGAGCTGGAAGACTGCATGGTTGGGGAAGTATGAGAGTTAAGAATACTCATTGGCACAGGAGAGGTGACAGGCTGGCTGGACTCAAGCTCCTGGAAGGAGGGGGGAGGAGGAAAGGAAGGAGAAGAGGGAGGGTGCTGATGATAATCAGGTTGCTGTTGGTGACGATACCACTGGCCACTTTCTTGCTCCAGACGAATTTGGTTCTGCAGCTGCTGTATTTTTATAGGGTCCCTGTAGGAAGGAAAAATAAGACAAAAAGATGATCAGACATGCAGTGCTGGTTGGGGAGGAGGTAAAAGTTCCACTGATCTATGGTCTAGGAAAATCAGAAGGCATGGAAAGTTCAAAGTGTTTGCATATCTTGCATAGCCCTATTTCTTCAGAGCTAAAACATTACTACANAGGTAGCAGAACCTTCAGTTCGTAAAAAAGGTAAATTATAAGACATTTTGAAGACGCTGAGGATATTTGAGAGGAACAATCCAGATAATATAAGTAATGGTAAAAATGTTGAATTTCTTAACAAGGTTTCTTTTTATTTCTTGCCTATTTCATTCGATGGCCCTGTTTCAATACTAAGCCTCAAATATTTACCAAAGTGACAACTTCAGCCTTGATTTCTGCTGTAGCCTCTGTAGGCCGATCGGACAGACTTAATTACTGCCATACTTTTAATTAGGTACTTGGAGACAAGGGACAAACTTTAGTGTTAGAATCATCCATGTATTTGTAGATGAGCAAACAAGACTTCGAAGAAACGTGTAACCTAAGGAAATGGTGAACTGAGATTCCCCATGTCTTTAGTCCCACTTTTTCTTCCAGGCTTTATTCTTAACTGTGGGTCCTAAACAAATCTTAGTAGATACTGAATACAGTTCTGAGGAATTGCTAATTGCAGTACTATCAGCTCAAACAGAAATGAGAATTTCTGTTAGAAATGCAGACATTCGCTAGCAGAACAATGAAGTCTAGAAAACTAATATGCAGGAGCACTCAAAACTGTTAATTAAGT
>VYZV01036750.1:23382-36447 GCA_013401275.1 Pandion haliaetus | reverse complement strand
CTTTTTTTTTTTTTTTTTTAACAAATAAACATAGGGATTTGGAGCTTTTAATATGGCTTTCCTCAATAAATATATGAACATATTCAAATAAATATTAAGAAACAATTAGATGTTTCAACCTCACCTCTTCAAGGTGGTCACCATCAGCTCTTGTATGGTGTTAAAATTTAGCCAGAAAAATGCTCTTCTCTTATGACATACTGAGAAAACTAATTTTTACTGAGTATCACATTAATGTAATTGTAGCAATGGTGGGAGTATATGAACAGCTTTGGAAGATGGCATACACCCTCTTCTTTTTTGAGAGAGACTTTGGCATTCTGGGGGCTTTTCTTGCTAGTTCCTGTTCCATATCTTTTTATGGTAAAATTGGGTTGCATGCGGTGGAAAAAGGTAATATTTTAGAGAGTATTTTCTATGCATGTTTCTTTACAGCATTAGTATACCCCAGGACAGTCTCATACTAGTATGGATGTATGGGCTAGATAGCCACTACTCAGACAGTAGACGAGAACAGATACTTTAGGGAAGATTAAAACTAAGGACTTCTGGCATCCAGGCCAGAACAGTCATTGTGGATGTTCTAAAATTAAATGCTAACAAGGAAAGTTTCTTCCTAAACGTTTTATCTACACATTGAACAAAGAGGCTTAACAATCAACTACATGGCAAGAGCTCTTCCTTGACCTTCTAAGCTTGGAGATGCATTTAATATTGGGACCCAATCCAATTTCTGCAAAACCAGTGGAGGAGAATCAAGACTTAATGTAGGCAAAAAAGTAGTATTGTTTACAAGTCCGCTTAGCAATGCTTTCCTCAGATATAACTAATCAAATGTCCACTTAAGGCAAATAATTATAATTGTTAAAATTATATTAAAACTACTCCTTTGTGCTGTTTCCTGGCCTATAAAGACTTTTAATAAAACAAAAATATTACAGACCAAATTAAGTAATTGAGCTAAACAGTGGCAAGAGAAAAAGACATCTACCCATATCATCAAATGGCATGAAGCTCAGATGCAGCTTTGAATTCCTTCCCCATGGGAAGGATCAGCATCTCACACTGTACTTATAAAATATAATACTGTACAAGAGAGCGTCCTGCCTCCCTTCCAGGTTGTCTTTAGGACACATGAACTCCAGGGAATCGTGGGTGGAATGTATAAAAGATCTTATTGCAGCTGCTTGTACTGCACCTGTTCAAGGGATAAATAAAGCAGCTAAGTTCTAGTTTTGGTTTCATTCGCTGCCAGTCCCTTGATGCGCAAAGAAATGATATACCACCTCCTCATCTTGTCAATCATATCGCAAATATGTTTTGAATATTGTGGAAGTCATGATCACTTTTTTTTTTTGCTAGTAATGTTCCCAAAAGCTGGGATAACCTCTATGGCAAGTCACACACTCTGAGAAAAACCAAAACCACTTCATATTCTTCCAGACAGCAGCCCTGTTCATGTAAATCATCAATCCTTAGACTTCTTCCCATTCTTACTAGGAAAGATCTAGAAACTGATCTGAAATTAAAACTGAATTCATAAATTCTCTAGAGCTTACAGAAGATTTATTCTGCTTTGTTCCCTGCCCCTCCCCCCCCACTTTATTCACCTCTGACTCCCAAAGCTAGAAACCTGTTATCATATTGTATAAAAAAAGAACTCCTAGATCTGTGCAAGTTGACGATCCAGACCTTTTTGATGCAAGTCATTGGGGTCTCTCCATTGCCATTTAGGACACACATGCACATTTTCACAGGGTGCATTTTCCACAAAAGCTTGTTGCTTCTGTTACTCTGCAGAGCAGATTATTTTTAACTCTTTTGCTCACTTGCCTATTTCTTTAGGTCACCTAAAGAATGTTTTCCAGAAATTCAATCAAGTGAATGATGTAAGCCTCAGAAGATACAACGTGGGCTTAGAAAAGATGCACATATTCCCATGTTTTGCCACAAAGAAATTATAGAAATGCTCACAACCGCTATCTGCTTGTATTTTTGGTTGTTTTTTTTTTTTTTTTAAAAAAAGAAGATTGATGTGTCCTACTACCTATGCTCAGCATATTGTCTGCAGAGAAAAAGTTGGAGATTACAGTCTAAAATGACATTTTGCAGGGCGAAGCAGCAAAGCTCTGCAGAAACTTAAGCACAGAAATGTAGGAAAAGGGAATTGCTGATGAGCAGGATAAAACCACCATTTTGTAGGCCACAGGATTTGTGGTCGTAAAGGGAGGAAAGTCTCTTCCAGGAATTCTCAGTGGAGATATACTCTATTCTCAATACAGAAATTATATTGGTATTAGTTGCAGCTTGGGTTCCCCAACATAGGCTAAGGAAGACTATTTAATACAGCCACACATGTAATCAGAGAAACAGGGAACCCCACAGCTACACGCAGAACAGTTGTGAACCTCCATAAGGTACCCTGTTTAACCAACTCCTTCTGGTACCCTTACATCCTGCATATTCTTTCTTTCCCTTTACTGTCCTATAAGAAATTATAACACCTTGTGAAAGGGTCTATAACTTTCACTTTCCAAATGCAGTCTTCATCTGTTTGCTCCTTCATCTGTTTGCCACTCACAGTGCACTTAATCTGAACATCATTGAAAGCTGGGAGCAAAGAAAGGATGACAGAGTCTGGTGAGGGAGAATGTGTGTGGTAGAGCAAGGAAAGGCAGGCAGGGAAGGAAGCCCACATCAAGCATCCCGGGCATATGGAAGGAGGAGACAGCAGAGTACCATCCCACATGGAGCAAGGATGAATGCCAAGAGCCAACGTTAGACATCTCCCACATGACCACAGCAATATCAGTACGTGTCCTTGCAGCCGACTGCCTCAACTAATGCATAGAGTTCTCAAGTGTGGGATAGTTCCTCCCTCAAAAGAGAGGATAGTTTTGCTATGCCTCAGGGATGAAACAGCCAGACAATTCTGGCACCCTAATAATCTGTTCATTCTTTCCATCAGGGGTTTACCTCCAACAGTCCGCTACCTACAACTCTGTGCACTTGTCCTGAACTACTGACAACTATATGCCAACACAGCACATACTTAACTTTAGAAATGTTACACTGAAAAGAAGCAGTACCAAGCAGTAGGCAATTAAACTGAAAAGAGATTGCTGTTCAAATAGGTTTGGTTTGTTGTCGTTCAAACAAACAATGACACAAACTTTTGACCACTTCTTGTCATCAAGAAAGCAAAGCAGACATGTAATAGAGAGATCCTCATCCACCCCACCCCATACAGTTGGCAAAAGGATTTAATCTTGAATAATTTGTTACCTAATTTAAGTAAACAAGTGAGAGAATAATCTTCTAGATAGGAAAGCAATTTTGACAGTAGGTCAGGAGGGTACTCGTATTTTGCAACTCCTGTCAAAAAATCAGCAGAAAGCCTATCCATTTATTTCCTGGAGTAGTTAATCTTGGCCAAGTCTGATGAAAGAGAACACCTTGTTTCGGCTGCCTATTTCTTTTTTAAACACCCACCATAGTACCAACTGCCCTTGGCCATTTTTGAACCAGCTATGACTAGGTAAGGAGAGAATGCTGACATTCTCAAATAGAGCAGGACAGTCCCAGTGACCCCCAGCATCAAGAAAAGGCAGCCCAAATTCACCCTAATACCCGAGCATTCTGATTTGGCACTATGTACCAGAATCTGGGGTTACATGTAGTATTTTTGGAGTTTTGGATACCATGTCCCATTCCAGAAGCTTGAGGTAAATGTAGCATTTGTTCCAATTCAAAATAGCTTCCTAAGTTACAGGATGCTTTAAATATAGTATGAGAGTCCCACAGCGGCTTCTGAAGAGTGTGCATGGCACTCTAACCAGGTAAAATAAGTACTACAATACCTTACAGTTATTTTTCTTCATGCCACAAAGACTAATTGTCACTAATGCTGGCTTTAAACTGAAGAGCCGTAAGTTGTTTAAAGTAAGTGTGTGCCCTTAAGCCCGTTACCTTTAATGACAATAAGGGTTTATGTCTGTATTAACAAGTATGGCTAACCAAGACCAGAAAGGGAGCCAAAATAGCCCAGCAGCTGGAATTTGGACTCTCAGCAAGGGAAAGGAGGGGATATGGTGTGAGCACATGAAAGGCTGTGTTCTCCCTAATCCTCAGCTGCCATTGCTACAAATCAAGTGTATTTGGAAGGATTTTGGGGAAAGGTTAAAACCTATTTATGCACAGTGTTCAGGCACTGAACACCTGTGGCATAGATGATCACAGCAGCAGCTACGCATGTGGGAAGTGCAGAAAGTAACTCTATCCTTGCCAGGGGATTTGCACGCCTTTAAGACACTTGACCCATTACATCTTCCTAAAAGAAGAGCAAGATCTCATTGGCTTTTTGGAAAAATGGCTGCTAGCCACTACTAACAAAAAAAGGAGTCACCTTGTATGAAGAACATTCAAGATATCATCTGGAGCCATTCATAAGCTGGAAATGAATTATTTTCAGGGTACCTAATTCCAGATACACAGAGTGCTTACATTCAAAGTCAGTGGGTAAGAAAAAAAAGTTCTTTCTTCCCCCTATAAATAAGAGCTGTGTGCTTTTGTTCCTAAAAATATCTCAGAACAACACAGAAACAGCTCCACATTTGGGGGGAAAAATTATATTCTTCATGGATCTGAAAAGGAAAGTTTTTAGAACTGTTCCCAAAGGATACCCACCAGTAGCACTGGACTAAGCTTCAGGGCCAGCTTCATAAGATCAAGCTTTTATTTCATTCAGGACCTTAAGTTATGATAGCAGCTAAGTAAAATACATCTGGGTTTTTTTTCTCATCACCTATGCAGCACATTTTGACAGGTGATACCTGTTTGCTTTTAAATATATGATATTATGTAAATTATGGGTCAACACAATGTGACTGAACAGCACACTTACTAACATCCTTGTCCTCACTCTGTATTGGCAAGAATGAAATTCTTTATAAAGTGCCATTTATTAAGTATCATAGCATACTTTTATCAAATTAGGATCTAAGAATTTAGACAATTGTAACAAAAAGCCTATTCTGAGATTTTGCTCTCAGGTAACCTTTTCATTAAGGCTTTAATTACACAAGTACAGACAAAAAAGCCCTTTAACATGCTGTATATAAGCCATCCTTTTTCAATTAGCATTATTCATTTCAAAGCATAACATAGCTGACATTGCCAGACAATATTTTAAATTCACTTCTTTCCTCAAGACTTGCAAGTATTGATTTTTACCATGTTCAGCAAAAATTTCCCTCCTTCCTCTCCCCTTCTCATGATCTTTCAATGGGGATTAATAACTTAACCTGCACATTGAACATCTGGCTATCCCTGCAACAAAAACCAGTGAAAAAAGAAGAGAGGTATCTCATATTATATTGGACACTGTTTAGCACTAGATTATGCATTTAAATGGTGGCATCTGAGGTACCTATGTGCAGAAACTTTTAGTTGCACACAAATCAACTACATCAAATTGTGTTCTCGGCTAACTCCAGTCTACTATGAATGCTAGATTATAATGAAGACCATTGCATTTTGTCCACTATTTTCACACTTTCACGGTGCTACTAAAGGTTTGTGGTATTTTTTTTTAAATACCCACATTTTATAGAGCTATAAAATAACATACACTTTATACTACTAATTAGACAACAAGAGTGACCAGATGGGAACTGCTGTTGCTCATACAGAAAGTTAATGCTAATATATTTGCAGAGCTAATTTCCCTCTTTGTGTTCCACTGGCTACAGGACATTTTGCAATAATGTATTCAGAACGGAGCTAATGACGGGGTTATCTGCTGTGTTATGAAGACAACCATTTACAGAGTACAGACATCAGACACTAATAAAAAAGTTCTACCTGAAAAAAGCTTATGGTGCATTTTAATTATAAAGCACTAGTAGTTTAGCACCTTTAAAGTCATAATTTAATGGTTACCTCCTGCTGTGTTTACTAGTTCTAAAAGATCTGCAAAATTTTTAACTTTAGTAATAATTAAGTAAACCTGAGGACATCCTGACATACTACATGAGCTATATTCTCAAGTAAATAAACTCTAGGGCAAAGGCTGAGCAATTTGTCAGACCAGAATATCCAGTTGCCAGGGAACATCATTAAATGTTAAAACAAGAAGAAAAAGGAACGTATCTCATTTGAATTGTGGATGTTTTTCCTTAGGTAAAGAAACCTTCTCCTCCTCCTCCTCCATAAAGACACAATAACTATGGTTATCCCCACTTGTGAACTTAGTTTCTCACCAGTCTTGGGCCCAAGTTTCTCACAGTTAACACTATGCCTCCTGTTCAAGGGAAAGGTTACGTTCCCTTCCTTTTGCAGGAAAGCTGCAAAGTCACTGTGGGGTAGTTTTTGGTGTGAGTAGTAAGCTAGCACCTATAAATACTGCCCGTATTTATAACTGAGTTGGTAGTTGCATAGATGCCGTTCAGCCCAATTATTTCATACACTGAGCTCTTTTCACGGATAATGCCACACGTGCATGGATGATTCAGATACAATCACATTCCAAAGAGAAAAGATGCATTTAGCAGGTGAAATAAAGAAAGGGCTTCAAACCCATGAGTTATGTATTATGTGTCAGAATAGTCAGAGCAGGAGGTTTGGTGATGTAGCATCATTTAAACCAGCACCTCAGCTGTTACAGGGCATTATTCTTATTAATCTGGCCGACATTCTAACAGGGCTAAATGTTTCTCCTGAAATTTAAAACATGGATAGAATTGAGAAACAGAACCTTAAATAGAGCTGTGCATGATGTCTGCACAGATGCCGTGCGTGATGTCTGCAAAGATACTGTGCAGAGTACATAATACTCCTTATATACCCCTGGCCTTCAACAGTAAGCTTAGTATTTAGTGATTACTTTAATCACACAGATAAGAGAGGCTGCCCTTCAGTTCCAAGTGCATACTTGATTTAAAGGAGAAATCATTAAAGGAGAAATCATTTGACCTGGAGCTGTAGTTAGCTCCATATCCTTCCTAAAAGTTTAGTCGAGTACAGTACATGCATTCAAATCATATTGCATTATGATGCTAAGATTTAAATAAAAATTATAATAAAAGGACTCTTCCCCCCAAAATCCTGACTTTAAAGATACAAGCTGCATGGATTTTTCAGAATGTTTTCTGCACAGAAAGAAAACAAAAGCTTCTTACTTATATTGTGATTGTTTAACCAGAAGGGAAAAAATAGTACATCTTGTGCTGGAACTGCTTTGTATTACAAAAATTGGGTATTTGTTGAAATCAAACCTTCTCTGAAGTGCTAGCAGATCAGGTGAAACATCCATTGGGATTACTCCTCAGACCTAATACAGTATTTTTGGTCAAGACAAGGAATGTTGTCTACCTCAGAATAACTAACACCTTACCCTCTTAAAGCACCTTCCACAGCCAAGTTTAAACCTCTATTCTGCTTTATTCAGAGCAGAGACTTGAATCAAGTCCCCAGTATCCGGGGATCTTCTGATCCCAGGCACCAGAACCCACCTCTTTCTCTGGTCCAATAAATATTATTTAAACAGAATGCAACTAGAGAATTTGCTCCCTCCCTCCTTGTCCAACATACACATGCCACTTGTGTTTGATGGGAGATGCAACCATATCATACAAATGCCTTATATACTGAACTGTCACCTGGAACATCTCAAACAAACAATACCAAATCAGGAGGTTTAGGAGTTACTTGTAGGGTTCAGGCTCACAGAAATACAATCACTTCTGATAACAGTGGCTGTAAACATACCAGAATTGGCTTGCAAATTAGTTTGAAAGCAAAGATACCATCTAAAGTAAGAAGCATTCTCTCATGATACTGACACATTCGTACATTTAACAAATGACTGCATGTAATAAAATTCAGAATGCTGTAACTTTAGGTGGGGTGACTCTGTTGCTCAAGAATTGATCTAAAAATTAAACAGATTATCTCAAAGAAATGCTGATGCCCACAGAATAGTTTTTTTTGATAAAAACAGATAGGAAAGTTTTGGCTCGTTCTTAAAAGTCAGCCTGAAAGTTATTTGATTTTCCTCTCACAAGGAACTACTTTGAGTTAAATTGTAGAAGACTAGAAGAATGTGAAACCACTCATGCATAAGAAATTAATACAGTTTATCTAGACATAAGACAGTCTTTACATCAAATGGCTTACTCCCTCTCACAGCAGTTGACTTAGTCATTTGAGTTTTTGGGGAAAAAGGTAACACCTCTACTGAATAGTAGTTAAAAAGGTAGGCTTTTAGAGGACACAAGACTTACCTGTTAGGTTTTATAGAATATCAACTATTAAAAACACTAATCTATGGCTTTTAGTATTGTGAAGGACTTCACATTTGGAGATAAAAAAAACCTCTCAAAGTTGCAGTTGTAGCTGTAGGACAACTACTCAGCAGTTTGATTCACCAGAGATGGATGCTTAACAGGAATCAGCATTTCAAGTGATCTTGCTCAGTTTCTTCAGTTCAGTCACTACAGGTAAACTGCACTCCTCTGATCACAACTTATGTACAGCAACACATGGCAATCCTAATGACAGTTGCAGAATGCACAGTGCCTGACCCAGATAATCTGAGGTTTCCCGGCATTCAAGAATAGAGGAAAAAAGCAAAGAGGGATTCCCTTCACCCATCACTTGCCTGTTGTAAGGCACTGATATCCCATATGCAATAGGCCCACAGGAAATGAATACTCTCACATAGCTCCTCTAAAGGAAACAGTCACAGCGAGAGGTTGACATATGTATGCTAGTGAGTAGAGGAAGGACAGGAAGTAATCAGGAATAGATGCTGATAAAAGGAATGAGCCCAACACATGTGAGAAAAGCCTTCCTGCTCCTCCAGAGACATGGACTGCAAAATGCTAGAATAGAGATTCCACCCCCCCCCCCCCACCCCCCCAAAAGAGCTGTTTCAGGCTGCTTATTTTGATACAAGTATAAAGATCAGCTAACTTCCATTTTTTTCCCATTAGTGTTTGCCATTTCCCCTCACTGCACTTACATCATCACCAGATTTCAACTTCTTCCTCGCTTAACAGAATAAAGCCAAAATAGTTCTCTAACACTTTTCCCCACTGTTCTGGATAATAATTCTGCTATCTCAGATGATGATTCTTGCATACCTTTCAGCTCATTGCATCACCTGCAAGACATCCTGTCTCACTCAAAAAGCTTACTGTTCAGCAATAATAATTCAGAAATACATGAAGAGGCTCTGCTATTGCCTCCATCCATATACAATCATACCATCTTCGGTAACATGACAACACAGCACTTAGATAATTAACTATGCCTAAAAGCCTTCTTACAGAGGATTAGGTCTATAAAATTAATGAATTCTGCTTGCTTCCAAGCAGTTCATGCAAGCAATAGGATAAAATAACCTGCTTTGCTGCCCACGTCAATTTGGAAAGACCAGATCTAGGCATATGATCACGCCACTGGTGACAGCTCTTAGCATTGCCAACAACCTGCAAGTTTCATTCATTTCAGTAGGACTGACAGATGCTCAGCTTTACTAAGAGTCTGTCAATACTGTTTTCCTACCTCTGCTACCTGCCCATGACATCTCATGACAGAATATGTTCTAGGGGATAGGATGGTCTGCAGGGTGGGTACTGGAAAAATATTTTTTAAATCTTGCCAGATTATTTTCCAATGCCACTGTTAAAGGAGCATGAAAGGTGCACAGTGATCTTAACTCTTCTCCACTTGTTTTTGACTCCTCTTTTCCTGTCCCCACCCCCTACATTAGTCAGGCACTTATTTTTAGATAAAGAACAGATAAGTAGAACAATCCATTTCAGGGGAACACATCTTCACCTGTCACTCAGCTGAGTGACTAACTCCTGTGTCTTATGCTGTTGACTATTCAGCAGTGAGCTGATCACCTGGACCTACCTGAAGGGAAGAAAATACAGTGTCTCAGAGGGCACTTTGAGAGTCCTTTAAAACTGAACTGTTAAGCCAAACAGCTCCGAGTGGTTCCCTTCCTTGCCCACTGTTTTAAGACCATTTTCCTGAACAGAAGCATTAGTAATGCCACAATCTTGCATTATGCTTTTGTCAGTAGGCTTCAGAGACCTTCAGGTTTTCTCCTCTGCTTCTCAGGTGAAGTGCAAGCTGAGTGGGAATTGTATGAGGCTGGCTGACAGAGTGCACATCAACAGACAGCCAAGCCACAGCTCTAGTTCCTAAGTCCAGGGTGCTCACTTTACGTCTAGGTGCGGGCTAGCTTCACACTGGCACAATACTAGCTTCCCCTTTCAGGAAGGTCCTTGGAAACACGTAGGCATAAGACTATAGATGGGATGAACAATCCCAGTGTGGTAGACTGTTGCCATCACGTTTCTAAGGAGCTCAGAGGCAACCCTCTCACGGCATGACAGAAGAGCACAAAGCCTCCATGAAAAAGGATGAATCTTTTTATTCTCTGTGGCCCACCCACAGACAGTCTAATTGCATGGGGGCGGTTAGAGTATAATGAGCATGTCCACATGTAAACCCCATCTGCTTGCACAGATACTACACATGCATACGCAAAAGGGCCATGGCATATCTGGTATTAAAAGCAATTATAAGACCCTTTAAGTTGAAGTGTTTGGGGTTTAGGACTCATCTTGCACATAGAAAGTCTAATCCCATCTCAGGACAGCTGTGGATCAAAACCAGTCCATAGGTAAGTGTACAGCATCCACTGGCAATGTTTAGAGCTGTGTGCCCTTCCCAAGAAGAGGACTTTCGTCACAGTTATCTTCCCTCCCCCACTCTCCCCCAAGAATATCTTGAGAATGTAAGTACAGCTTTCCTTTTCTCCCATGGTAAGACTGCAATTATGGCTAAGTTCACAGCTCTACTCACTTACGACTGCAAATTGCTGATTAAGGGGAATATCTGATCTGTTTGGAGATATATTTAAGTGAAAGATGCTAAAGAAAAAACAGACTTTAAGAATATCATCATCAAAAGCCATGTATTACCCTGTGCTCCAATTAAAAAATATTACAATCAGCAGGCATTCCTACTCCAATTCACGCTGAAAGAGGCTACATTCATTTCTGCATGCCTGCTTTTCCCCCTACGGCACGCTACAAAATCCAATCCCATCCTGAAGCAATGCTCTCAGCTAAAAACTGGGCCTCACTGGGAAAGAGTTCAAAACATTTAACAGTGCTTTCTGATGCTTCTACTGCTGGAAATGCAGCCAGCTGTGTGAAAAGGTAATTCCTCCACACCTCTGGGAATCCAGACATTGCAGTTTCACTCCTGCTCATCATAAGCTCTCAAAAGCCCCATGAGAATCATATAGCCTTTGGTCATAGTGAGTATACTTTAAGAGGTTATAATCTGAGACAATGGGTTCTTTGGGAAACAACTGGTTTTTCATTTCTGATTGTGTCATATACAGTGCAAGTGCCACAGCCCTGGACTGACAGCCTCTAGGTATGACTGAATTACTTATAAAAAAAATAATCAACACCATACAGTGCTGCAAAGTGTCTTGAAAATGCCTACAGAAATACGTTGGCACCTCTTTCCACTTACCTTGGGTGCAGTCAGGAAAGAAATACCAAAACCATTTACCATAGTGAAATTAGTATAAATTTATGAAGTGAGTTTGTTTTTGGGAGCAGGGGTTTTTTTGGTTGCTTTTTGGTTGTTTGTTTTTAATAACACTGACCCAACAGCCACCTTTGCAGTTACTATGCTGCTACTGCAAAAGGGGTTATGAAAAGTTCTTCTCATCATCATAGGACTTAATACTAAGGTAAATGTGGCTCTGTCTTCAGAGAAAGGAACATTGCGCATAAGAATAAGGGAGATCAAATAATACAAAGCTTTACAGTATGAGTATAAAATAGCATAGTTACGATTTCAGAAGCTCACTAATGACTTTGTATTATGACTGTTGCAGGGATATCGATTTGGTACCCACAACTTCACAGATTATTTTTTCATTACAAAAAACAGTTTTCAAAGTAGAGTAGGCGGCTTTTTTTGCAGTGGAGCAGACCTTTTGTTTGCATTCTATTTGTTTGTCTGATTAAATCATTCTGGTAGTCCTTTTAAACACTGTTATATAAGTTACCTCTCTTGTCATTGCACTGCAAAATAAGCCTTCTGCAGGTGATTTGTGGAGGAACCAAGATATCTCTAAAAAGATCTGAACATTCTGGAAAAGATTTGAGACTGTCAGAAAGGAAAGACCAACCAACCAATCACACCACCACACCACCCCCACCCCCCCAAAAAAAGGAGTAGGGAGCTGCAAGAGGTAATAGAAAGCAGAGTTCCCAAACCAGAAGTTACACAGAACTAGTTTGATAAGAGAAGCGTAGGCAAGGGAAACGCTTACAAATTTCCTGAAAACCATCTAATGTTAAAAACTTTTAAGAAACTGAGGTAATAAGAGCAGTCCACTGCAACACCTTAAAATATTGCTCTGGGGAGGGGGGGGGAAAGATGTCTCAGAAATAAATGGACTAATCTGTAATTGACAGATACACCACATAATTAATTATTAAATCACATGCTGTTTGTCAGCTGCAAATGGAAGGCTTCTGCATAATTTAAGACCGTATTTTAAGCACTATCGAGTCTTCTGCTTGACACGTCTAATTTTCATCCAATTATTGCTCCCCCTGAAAAGAAGGGACATGTATCCCTATCTTTGTTCAGTTTTAACACCTAGACTACATGTATTTGCAAGCAGTTACATGTTTATTTTCCACAAATATAACTTTGTATTCCCATTCATAGCTGTTCTACTCCCTTCCCCCCAAACAGACAGCACCAGTGAGGCCTCTATCAGCAGAAAAAAAGACAACACTGTACAAAACAGAACTGGAAGCTTATTTAGAATATACAGTATCATCAGTATCATCCTTCTTAAAAATACACTAACTAGAACTGTCTTCCTGAGGCATCATCAATGCCATGTTGTACCCTGAACTAGTATATTTAAAGTCCACATTATATTCCCTTTAGTCAGACCTAGCTGACTAAAGATCCTCTATTGTGCTAGGCCAGGTCAGAATGTACATA
>VYZV01036745.1:22548-33689 GCA_013401275.1 Pandion haliaetus | reverse complement strand
ATGTTTGGTTTTTCCTTCCTAATATCCTTGGTTTTGATTTGATTTGTAGTAAATTAAATTGCTTTTGTTTCTTCCCCAAGCTGAGGCTGTCTCTTGCCTGTGACCATAAGTGGGGAGTGATCTCTCCCAGTCCTTGTCTCGACCCACGAGCCTGCCTTTGGATTTTTCTCTTCATCCCACCGTGGCCAGGGGAGGGGGTGGGGGGGTGAGTGAGCGGCTGCATGGTGCTTTGTTAACGGCTGGGCTGAAACCGAAACCACGACAACCTGTAACCTCATTTTCTCTATCACTTCCACCTCAGATATCAGCTTAACTGAGTGTGCTGGTTTTGAGTGGGGTAGAGATAATTTTCTTCATAGTAGTTAGTGTGGGGCTACGTTTTGGATTTGTGGTGGAAGGAATGTTGATAATCCAGGGATGTTTCCCTTATTGCTGAGCAGTGCTTACACAACATCAAGGCCTTTTCTGCTTCTCACCCCATCCCACCAGCGAGGAGGCTGGGGGTGCACAAGAAGTTGGGAGGGGACACAGCTGGGACAGCTGACCCCAGCTGACCAAAGGGGTAGTCCAGACCATAGGACGTCATGCTGAGCATATAAAGCTGGGGGAAGAAGAAGGAAGGGGGCTTGTTCAGAGTTACAGTGTTTGTCTTCCCATGTAACCGTTAAGTTGTGATGGAGCCCTGCTTTCCTGGAGGTGGCTGAACACCTGCCTGACGATGGGAAGTGGTGAATGACTTCCTTGGTGTGCTTTGCTTGTATGCACAGCTTTTGCTTTACCTATTAAACTGTCTTTATCTCAGCCCACGAGTTTTCTCACTTTTACCCTTCTGATTCTCTCCCATGATGCTTTCCTGAGAATTCCCTTCCACCAGCTTTCTATCATCTTCAGTATTCATCTGTGCAGGCAGGTAATCCTGCGCTGCTTTTAGTACTTTCCCCAGCTGCTCAGTTAGCTGTGTACCAGTATTTGTGTTGGTTTGAGGAACTAATCCGGCCACCAAGTGCTTATGGTGAAGCATGTCTGCTAGTGAGTGGTTCACTCACCAAAAGTGAAAAGCCCATACTGGGGCAGCCTCACACTTGTGAGGAAACATCCCAGTGACTGAAGGCCCAGAACAGATAGACACAGCAGGCAGCACCACAGAAGCTGCTGCAGGAAGGTTGTCAAATCATTTTAACACAAATAGGTGTAGTGCTAGCAACTAACAGAAAAAAGTGCTTGGTAAAGAGCTAAAATTATAGTTGTTACACAGGTGCTATGATTTATCTAACTGTATACTTGAACTTTTATTAGGAAATCCTTTTCCTCACGCAATTTGAGCAGCAATCTCTTCTACCAGCCAATGGGAAGATAACTGACAGAGCTGCTGATCCTCTGCATCCCCTGAATAACTTGTGGTTTTCTTTTAAAGAATAACACAAGGAGAAGTGTAAGATTGGGATCTTCATGAAATTAAACAAAAGGGGAATGGCAAAAGCTGGACCAAGTTGTGCAACAAAAAGTATTATTCAAAACCACACTTTTCTTTTCAAATACATGTAAATGACTCCTGTGGTCTACTTTAAAGTACACTTTTAAGTCTACTTTTAGCACTTTACAGGTTTTGTTTCATTTTATTTTTAAAGTCACTTACCAAGTCCACATGTATTCCTGTTATATCCTGGGCTCACAAACAGCTGCAATTTTACACCTACATTTTCACTGGGACAATTATAAGCACATCTGAACAGTGACAAAATCTGGATGGTGTGATACAGGTGTTTTCCATAGCATCTGTTGCATTTATTATGTATTTGCATTCAGTGGCACACTGGGGACAAAATAAAAGTTTGGAGCCGTTTAAACTGATCACTGATCAAAGCTGTAGGAAAAGTAGTTAATGCCCTCCGGAGGCAGTAATCTAGTTTCCTACCCAGACACAACAGATGGGTGACATGCAAAGTGCCAGATGAGGGCAACAATAAAAAAAGCATCCATTGTCTCAAACTGTAGTCTCAGTTTGCACTTGCCTAAGCCCTTCTTGGGGATGCTGTTTGAAGGCACCAAGGCAGATGCCTGTAGAAATTAGGGAAATGGTCTGCACTGACTTACTAAAACTCCTAGCTCTGACAGAAGATTCAAACCTACCAAACACATATACCACCATTAAAAAAGACATTCTCTCATAGTGTCTTATATTATAGGCAATTTTTTACTGGACTCTGATATTGCATGTAAATTACGTATTTCTGAAGTCCTGTGACTGTAGATACCTGGGAAATTACTGAAGAAAATTGCTTATCAGGAGGAAACACTTTCCAGTATTTTTTTCCTCAGAAAGATAGAAAAAACTCTGCTTGTCTTTTTTAAATCACTTTCGTTGTTGTTATATGATTTAAACCCTTTCTCCTGCTCAGATGCAAAGCATAGTTTAGTTCCTTGCTCAAAAGAAACCACAGAAATTAGGAAATCAGAAACTAAATCCTCGTAGTTATTTTTAAGTTGCATCACAACTGTTTCACAGTTTATAGATTAATTAAATCAGTCAGTTTGAAAAGCCATCACTCATACTCCAAAAATGCCTGCCCAAACTGTATTACTTCAGGGGCGGGGGGCAGATTTTAAAATATCAAACTAAGTGAGTAGCAACAATAGTCCCCTATTCATGCAGGTGTCAACTCTTAAACCAGACAGCAGAGTGGAACTGGAATATAAAACTGCACTGCAGAAGAATCTGTCTTTTTTGGTAGAGCACAACTGTAGTACTACTCATGACAGACTAACTACTCATTTATTTAAGGAGACAAGCTGCCCATACTTTTCCACATCTCCAAAGAGGATACACATAACTATTCAGATGTAGCAACAGCAGAATCTGCAGGAGCAGGAAAAAAGCAAAAGAAAAGGAAAGAGTTATTTTTCATGTAAGTGTCACTCAGTTATGCAATTGGTCTCTGCAATAGCCTTTAAGTATGCATTTTCTAACACTGCCCTGTGGTCATGGCTCCCCTATCACTCCTACAAAACTACCCAGTCATACCCACGCTAAATGGACAGATCCCACTGGCACTATAGAACTTTTCTGGAGGAGCTTTTGTGGCATACCTAGCAAGTCTTTGTCAGGTTAATGTCCTCATTCTAGACTGTCTTGTAACATCCAACAGGCAGAGCATAGTTATATTTAAAGCACTCTGTTATTTGACTCTCATGTTTTGTACAATTCTACTAATTCTACTCCTACTTATGAATCCTTATTAGTAAGATTTTCAAGTCACAAGCAAAGACAGTACATGTATATTGTATTTTAGGCCCTTTCTCTACCACTAGAATCTGAAAATAAATTTGAGAGACAGCAATTTCCTAATGTAGTAATCCCATGTTCTGTTTCATCAAACAATGGTGATGCTGGCAGCCTTAACAAATGACAGATTCTCTCCAGGACTCTGTGATTTCACCCTCTCTTTCATGTTTGTATCACTTTCTTAATATGCTAGGTCAGAAATTTTGGTTTTGTGATTTATGCCTTAGTCCTAGAAGGCAAGCAGATTCTTCCTGGTTTGTTGGCACTAGAATTTATGCCTCTATTGTGTTATGTATAAAGTATCTGTTATATTTAGGACACAAGTCATGAATTATTTTTCAGACTCATAAAAAAGACTTTCTGATTCTTAGTGGAACACAGCATCTATAGATATGATTTATGTATCATTTTACTACAGCTGTTGGACTAATTCAGAGGAGAAAAAACTGAAAACTGACTATTGAAGCTGGAAAAATATAAGCAAGGTAGAAATTCTTGGGAGAAAAGCCTTCTGGAAAATAATAATGAACATCTGTACAAGTATTTGCATCATCCCCTTTGACACCTGTTTTTCAAAATTATTTGATGTTTGATACAAACTTCAAACAGGTCAGCTCTTGGGAGTATATTTTCATATGTGGCATTTTTCACAATTTTTTAGTTAACATAATGTTTCCATGAAAGAACTGCACAAATTCTAAATACAATCTGGTTTTCCGCCACAGTTCATGCAACAAGCAGGAGATTAATATTTATGTACTCTTGGAAGAAATGTGATTTTCTAAATAATTGTCAATATTTTGTGCTTATTGTATGGAAATCCTCCATTTAAACTCTTTGAAGGTTTGCTTTGTTTTATTTTGTTTTACTTTATATCAAGACATGCCCAGTTTGAGTGCTCTAAACTAGCATCTCCTCTGTTTGGTGTTCTACAAAAATCTACAGATCAAAAGTGTTAAAAGCATCATTTGTTTAGTATACTTTTATTTTATTAATGTGAACTACTCTCAGCAATCTATTTTCCTATTTTTTTTTTTATCACAGGCTTCTAACTTTCTGTTTTATAATCACCACTAACAGAAAATCACATACTAGGGCATTGCCTTTTGCACTACTGATTTAGCAGAGGAGGGGGAGCAAAATAGAACATATGATACCAGAAGGTATCTACAGACTTGAAAGGTCCATGAATTATTTATCTTATCCAACTACATGTTATAATTACTGTATCCAGTTTAACTACTGGGAGAGAAAAATGCCAGCTGAAATATCTTCAGACTTGAAAGCACTGTTGGACTGTGTGCTAGATAAAAAAGCCCAACTTTCTAACTGGTGGTAAGCAATATACAAATTTCACTTCAGGCATACTTGGTACAAAGAAGGGTCAAACAGGTGAGAGAAAAGCCCAGGGCTCTCATCAGCCATTTTGACATCCACATAAACCTCAATGTTTAAAAATATTTTGAGATGATGAACAGAAAGAAAAAGAAATTGTATTTAAGTGTAATCAGAGTAACCAATAATGACACTAGTTATATACATCTTTTTTTTTGAAAAATCTACTTTCATGTACTAAAAATAAACTGTCAGACTCATAACATATTTACAAAGAAAGCCTTCTCATGCGTGTATCCATGACAACGTAGATTTATATTTTGAGCTCCAGAAAGTTGTTACAGCACTGCTTACATAAATTGCTTTAAAGAATGTAACAAGATAAGGTGGTTTGCTACCTGAGGTATTTTATTTGGCATAATATGTAATATTTCAACTATATTGAAGCATACAGGAAAACAAAAGCATTGTGCAGTGTTTTGAAACCAGTCTTGTCATAAAGTAAACATATTTTTAATACAAGGAAAATGTAGAAGCTCTTTGTGACAAAGCACACTGGAAATTAAAATAATCCCTGAAGACTTAGTAATTGAAAATTAACATGCCATAGTTGGGAAAGCAAAGAAACATAACAGAAATGTGAAGCATACATTGCCTGAAATAAATAAAACTCCTTCCATTTACACTAGTATGCTGCCTACTGGGACTCCATCTGGACTGCTTTGGGCACAGGCAACCTATTTTTTTTCTCTCTTACCTCGGGAAAAGGGCCTGCTTTCACTATACTAAGCATTACTAAAATTGCATTTCTCTTACACATACTTCCTTTTGGCATTTGACTTGAGAGGCGTAGTATATTATTTATATAATAGATTAACACAGTAGGCAATTTCCAAGTACAAAATGGAAACAGTGAGAAGGTACTTCATGAGGTTTTCCAAAACGACCATCAGTGACTTCCCTAACATTTTGTTGTCAAACAGAAGTATTATCTACCTTGGAAACAGACTTTGAGGGAAGAGAGGTACAATCATTTCAATAACTGTTTAATATGCTGCTAAGAATTCAAGTGCTGTTAACAGCACATACAGCCTCTATGAAAATTGTTCTGAGCAGAGCACGCTGCTTTAGGCTGCGAGCCAGGAAAGCAAAAAAGCAGACCAGCTCATAACAGAGTCTTCCCTTGAACTCTCTATTGGGAAAAATTCTTGATATCCATGAGGCAATGCTTGGGTGGCACACTGCATGCAGCCTGGCACTGAGTGGATTCATTATTTCTAGACCCACACTGGGGCTTTGGGGTCTCTGTTCATGGGGGATCCCCAGTGGAGAGGCTGCCCAACAAGATTGAAGTGAAATTCAACACCTCATCAAGTACAGCAACACAAAGTTCCTCTGTAAGCCCCATGCACAATTCAAGGACTGCAACCCAGCCATAAGCTGTGCATTGCAACCTTCTCTTATGATCACAGAAAAATAACAGAGGTTAGGCTGATACTGGGATGACATGAACCTTTAGCCCATGCTCCTGAAGCAGAACCAGCAGGTGAGAGGGACGTTTACCCTGCATGTGTCCCCAGCTGCTCAACTATGGCCTTTTGTGGCCTGTTGTCTCCTCCCTCATTTCGTGATGGTGGGAAACATAACTCCATGGCTTGCCCTTCTTATCTGGAACAATGGCCTGGATGTACAATATAAGAACAAAGGGGTCTTGGCAGCCCCTTTGCTCTTTTATCTAGCTGTGTTAGGGCAACCTGAGGACTAATTTTCTGTATAAGCCAAATGTAATTTCAGTCACCTGTGTAAATATTTATGGTCACCGTTCATGCAATTCAGTAGTACTGTAAGAGCCTTAAGTAGGCAAAGATACTACTTTTATGGGAAGGATTCTGTACCAAAACATCATTATAAACATACAAAACATTCACTTAATTTCTTTTTATTGGCATATTATAGTACATTAGTTTCTACAGCCCAGTACTACATTTTATTTAACTAAATGTCATTTATAGACACTACTCAACACTTTCCAACTTAACTAATATAGTACAAACCTGAGTCTGCCTTCACCTTCTTTCATTTCTCCATGGAACAGCAGAAAATGCGCAGCAGAGAAATCCCTTAATCAAGAGCCATCAGCATTAATAATTCTCCTGAAATTTTGTAATGTGCAAGTATGTAATAGCTCCCATGATGTGTAACAGAAGGCACTTGAGTGACTGGTTTACCAGAGAATGATACTGCATTTTAGCTAAAAGTCTTGAGAATGCTGCTACTTCATACATGTGCAAAAAGACAATCTCAAGGGTCCTATGTCCTGTCGTGCCACAACTTAGCTGACCTAGACACCTGTACCTATAATGAAAAGGTCATCCTTTCTAAGGAGTCTGTACCAAAAAACATGTAGAAAGGCTGGAGAATTGTAGAACATGTTTATGCAACTTTTATTCTTCATATTTTAAATGGTAGGTTTAGCACAACTGGGTAAACAATCTATTCCTTTGGTATCCAATGGTTTTCCATGAAAATTAATTTGTGGCCCATTAAACATATTACCCAACATATGCCCATCAACCCACACAATCGACACATATTGTTTTTGTGCAGATAGCAATGGCTTGAGGGCCATTGTGTGTAAACACTTATGAGGGTTAAAACCTAGAACAGATGCCATGCCATGCAAGTGTGATGCTACATAAAATTCTGTGCAATTTAAATGCATTAACTGAAACTATTAAGCGAGCTTATTTGATGGGTTTCCTCTGGTGTTGATTGAAGAGAATGTCAAGCAATGGTATGTGTAGGAGTGGAAAATCAGTGTCTTGTTTCAACATTTAGATACCATGAAGTTACGGCTATATCTCTTGTCTACAGTTACCCTCTACACAGCAAATGAAGAGCTTTTCTTCTGCACTGCTTAAATAACAAGGAAAAATTACCTTGAAAGTTACAGTTTTTCAAAGACTAGTTTAAAATATGGTTCCTGTCTAACAGTTCTTATGAAGCAAGCTTGAACAATGTCTCATGACAAGGGCTGGCCATAACGAAATGTAAAATGGAAATAAGTGTTATTAATACAAATTTCACAGCCCAGTCTTCTGCCTTGGTGCTGCTTTTCCATGTCCATCTGAGTTAGAAAGACCAACTCAGTGAAGTTAACATCTGGCTCCACTTGAAATGCCACTAAGCAACTCTAATTAGAGAAGGAAAAAGACCTTTTTTAGGCATAGCATTGCACTCATTAGCTTGTATTTTTAAGCATTTAGGATACCTTTCATGAAACCAAATGGAATATTGCTAAGTCATACAGCTGCTTTGGAGATACCATTAAGCACACATTTCAGGAACAAGATGAATGTAATATATTTATAATTAGAATTGACAAAAAGAAAAATTTAAAAGCCATTGATTAATACTTTAAAGAAAAAATTTCCCATGTCTACTTGATCAACTGCTCAAGTTATTTGATCATTTGATCAGCCAATAATGGGAAAAAAACCCACAAACCCTCTTCAAAATCATGATTATTTTTATGAACAAGTGATCCTCCAAACCGCTTACTCAGTGTTATGACTAAGCAGGAATTGAGTGTACCTAAAACAACTGACTACTGTGTACTTGACACAGGCACAGAGCAGGGTCAGCAGGTTACTCAGGGCTGCATCCACTTAAGTCTCACAACTGTATCAGCCAACTCCCTCGGCACTTGAGGGTGCACCCCATCGGGGCCCATGGACTTGTGTGTGTCCAATCTGTTTAAATGCTCCCTACCCTGATCCTTCTCCACTAGGGTAAGTCTTCCTTTCTCTGGACTTTCTCACTGGTCTCTGTGGCCTTGGATTTCTGAAAGCAAGTCTTACTAGCAAACACTAAAGCAAAGGAAGCACCAAGTACATTGCTTTTCCCCATGTCCTGTGCCACCAGGTTCCCTGCCTCATTCACCAATGGGCCCACACATTTTGTATTCTTTGTTTTTTGCTGATATACCCATAAAAGTCTTTTTTGTTACCCTTCAGTTTCTTCACCAGATTCAACTCCAAATGGACTTTGGCTTTCCTAACCCCATCCCCATCCCCATCCCTGCATACTCAGAATGTGTCTCTGAATTCCTCCTGGGTCACCTGACCCTACTTCTAACTCTTGTGCACTTCCTTATGTCTCAGTTTTGTCAGGAGCAACTTGTTTATCCATGTAGGCGTCCTTCTTGATTTGCAGCTTGTCAGGAGCAGACCATTCTTGATCATGGGGGTGTATCACCTTGAAAATCAATCAGCTCTCCTGGACCCTTCTTCTCTCCAAGACCATTTCCCAGCAGAATCTTCCAAGCAGGTCCCTGAAGAGGGCAAACTGTGTGCTCCTGAAGCCCAGGGTTGTGATCCTGCTTTTTGCTTTTTTCACCCCTCTAGGGATCCCGAACTCCATCATCTCATGGTCATTGCAGCCACAGTTGACCCTGACCTTCACATCCTTGACCAGTCTTTCCTTGTTTGTAAGTATGAGGTTCAGCAGAATGGAGCTCTTTGCAAAGATGGGAACTCTTTGGCTCTTCAATTAATGCTGTCATCAAGTTGTCATCAAAACACTCCAGAAACCTCCTGGATCACTGATGCTTGCTGTGCTGCCCCTCCAGCAGGTATCAGTGTGATCCAAGTCTCTCATGCAGACCAAGGCCTGTGAACATGAGGCTTCTTCCCATTTTTGAAGGAAGCCTCAACTACTTCTTCCTGATCAGGAAGAGGTACATGCTCCAGTCTTGAAGAACAAATCTATTCCTATTTATGAAGCTGACAGATTATTCAGAGAAGAGCTAAGTCTTTTCATACCCTCAGAGTCTGTGGATGAACATTTGGAGACAAACAAATACTCCTTGGCTCACAGCATTGATTCTGAGTCCTGGAGTAGTTTGCCTCTTGCCATTACAGGACCATAAGTTCTAAGATGAGATACAGTCAGGTACATTCACACCAGTGAAGCCCTTGTTTTTATTTTACAAACTAAACCTGTGGTTTGTAACTGGTAGACTTTACACAGAGTCCATTTCAACTCATGAAGTAAGTGCTTTACATAAGAACATTTTGAGGTTTGGTTTGGCTTGGCTTGGCTTGGCTTGGCTTGGTTTGGTTTGGTTTACAGCTGTCCTGGTTTCAGCTGGGATAGAGTTAATTTTTTTCCTAGTAGCTGGCATAGTGTTATGTTTTGGGTTCAGTATGGGAAGAATGTTGCTAACACACTGATATTTTCAGTTGTTGCCAAGTAGTGTTTAGACTAAGTCAAGGATTTTTCAGCTTCTTGTGCCCAGCCAGCAAGAAGGCTGGAGGAGCACAAGAAGTTGGGAGGGGACACAGTCAGGGCAGCTGACCCAAACTGGCCAATGGGGTATTCCATACCATGTGACATCATGTCTAGTATATAAACTGGGGGGAATGGGGCAGGGAGGGATCGCTGCTCTGGAACTAACTGGGTGTTAGTCAGCAAGTGGTGAGCAATTGCATTGTGCATTCACTTGTTTTGTATATTCCAGTCATTTTATTATTATTATTGTAATTTTAGTATTGTTATTATTATCATCATTAGTTACTTCCTTTCTGTTCTATTAAACTGTTCTTATCTCAACCCCAATTTTTTTTATTCTCTCCCCCATCCCACTGGGGGGGGCGGGAGTGAGTGAGTAGTTGCGTGGTGCTTGGTTGCTGGCTGGGGTTAAACTATGACAACAGCAACTGAAGGTATTTAAACAGCCTCTTTAGGAAAACAAGAATGGTAGATTTTTTTAATTGACAGTGGCACTTTACTGATTGTAAATCTATGTTCACACAATGTTTTTTTATCCCCCAAAATTACAAAATTTGGCAATGTCAATTTAAAATTTTTTACAAGCCCTATTTAATCATCTCACATCCCCTTTCACTGAAAGGTAGACTTATCCAGAGGATATGAATGACTGGTTAGCTTTGCGCAGCAACTGTATGCAACAGATAAGGAAAGGAAATGAATCCAGTAAATAAATCCTTTTCCATAGTGCATTATAACTGGGAGGTAAACAGCAAGCAATGGTGAAGGCATCAACACTTTTAAGAGATTGCTGTGAAATGTATAAATAACTACACAGTGGAACTTCTGCTTATGCCTTACACACTATGTCTACAAACCACTCTCCTGGCAGACCTGGATTAAAAAAGGATCAATGCAGCCACACTAAGAGCTTTCAGAGTTTTCAATATCAGAAATTGCTATGGTTTATTAAATGGTGATCAGGTAATAAAGACCAATGAGGATTTTATGCATTTTGACTTTTTTGAGGAGAGGAATTAGGGTAAATAAACCTAAGTGTGAGCCTGTAAATTTAACATTACAATTAAGCACTAGTTCTTTAAAAGTATATATTGTGAAAAATAATATTGACGATTTTATTCATGTCTGAGCCCTGACTGACTGATTGTCATTGTGGAGGTTCTTTTGTTTGCTACTCTCAATAGTCACTGAGGGTGTTTCATTAAAAGGGGGGGGGGGGGGGGGGCCTGAT
>VYZV01036740.1:34042-55249 GCA_013401275.1 Pandion haliaetus | reverse complement strand
GAGCCGGGCGTCAGCGATTAGCGGCTGCCGCCGGTTCCCCCCACCGTACCGCACCTCCGGGCACCATGCAGAGGTCCCCCCTGGAGAAGGCGAACATCTTCTCCAAACTTTTCTTCAGGTGGGAGCCCCGGCGCGGCGGGACACGTGCGGCCCGGGGCAGCGGGCAGGGGCGGGCAGCGCCGGTGCGGGGGGCTCGGGGGGGCCCTCCCCCCCCCGGGCTCGGCAGAGAAGGGGGCTGAGCGCTGGGTGCCAGTTAGCTCTGGAAAGGTCTGTGGGGAGAGCGGTGGGTGTCTCGCTTACTGCTGAATGATGAGATCTCCCTTTTTTTGTTGTTGTTGTTGATGGGGTTTTAGCACCAGGAATGGGCTCTGTCCATCAGGTGTCACAAACCCTCGCTGGACCTGGACGGATGAATTTATGACATAATTTGAGCAACCTTTGGTAAATTGCTCAACTAGTTAATCTGTTATTTCACTGCAAACTGTGAGAACACGGCAGGGTGGGGGAAAGCAGAGGGGAAATGCTCTCGGAGCAAGGATTCCTACTGTTTGGCTTTTCGGGTCTTTAGCATTTGCTCAGTGTGCAAGTGTAATATAACATCTTACTGGACGCAGTTCCTTGTAAGCCTTGAAAGTGTTCTTTTACAGGCAAAGTCCCTGGCACCTTTTCTTTCTCACAACTTCAAATAAAAAGAGAAGAAGGAGCCAATACCAACGCCTGGGCACAACGTACTTTATAAGACAATATAGAAGCCTATATTTTGTCACGTTTTACGTGACATCGCTAGAAATGACACTGCCAACTGGAAAGAGCAAAAAGTCTTTCTGGCTTTGGCCCACACACCACAGGTTTTGGCAGGGTGCTGGTTCCCCCTTTTGTTACTTGAGGGTCTTTTGCACAGCAGGGAGGGGAGGGAGGAAATCTTGTGTAAGATGCAAACATGGTGACTGAAATGGGAACACGTAATATAAAACCATAACATTGGCATGAGGTCTCTGCCCGAGCAACAGAGGGCTTTTAGCTTACTTTTTAATCCTTTTGTGATAGCTTTCCTTTTCAGCAGGTTGGGCTGGACCTTTTTTTAAAATTTCTTGAGGGAAGCGGGTCTGTATGAATCACTCTGTTGGTTTGCCTGCCTCTCCCACTTTGGCCAAATGGGGTAGTGGGGAAGGATCCCAAATGTAACCTGTTCCTAAAGTTTTACAAACATCCAGGTAAAGGTGAGGATTCTAGACGTGTCCTCCAGTGGTACTGCAGTGGGAAAGTACTTGCTCTCAAATGGTGTTTGAGCCAGGGAGGGCAGATGATGGGAGTGTAAGCCTTTACAAATTCTCCATAGAATAAACTTCAGTCAGTGCTCCTGTCAAGTATAAGATACAAATCTGTAGGAAATAAGGCTGCATATTAAATTCAATGCTCAAGGAGCCACTTCTTCTATTTCACTTTATTTATTTGGAAATCTTCTATCAGAATAGTGCTCTTGTAGTACCTGGGATGCTGAAAGTGTCAAGAAAAAACCCCAATAAGATGAAGCAAATATACTTCTGAGTTCTGCCTTAGTTAACGTTCCCGTGGCTGAAACCAGATGCAGCTCATGCTCATTAAGTGCATAATTAACTTAACCTGGTCTTTTAAAATCTTTTAAAGTCTTTAAATCAATTAAATGACATTTCAATCGTGTTTATCATGCATGATGCATTATATTGTACGAGCTATCTGTAACTGAAGTGATAATAACCCAAGTACATAAAGCTAAAGAGATGTTTATGATGAGTATTGACTAGATGAGAAATTCCTTTACAAAACTTTATAGTAACATTGTTTCATAGAAAAATCAGGCTCTTAAAGTAAACATTCAGTTCACTGGGCCAGAACAGCAAAAATTGTATGTGTACATCTATAAAGTATCTAATATGGTTCTAATACCTTCGGAATGACGTTTCTGTGAATGACAAAGTCTCTGCTTACTTGTGTTTTACCATATACACTGTGAATGTCTCTGTTTCTTCACAAGTATTATATGAAATAATTGAAAAGGTCACAAAAGTGAAAGCCACGAGATAAGAAAATGCATTACATCCAAACTGGCAGCAAGGATGTCTTTCTCTTAAAAATAGATAAATAATCATTGCCTGATTCATTATGAAATCCAAATGAGAAATGCAAACTGAGCCAGCTTTTGCGCCCTGACTTCTTGGGGCCTCAGTGCATCAGACCTGCTCTACTTGTTTCCTTCTTTCCAAACCAGAGAAAAAGTAACCTGTTGCCTATTTATACCGCTGTCCAGTGATTCCAAGAACAATTTAGCATGTAGGGGATAAATGTTGGATTCCTTCTTCTGCCGTGTGTGTGCTGGGAGGGGTAGGGAAAGGAATTCAATTCTACACCTCACCTCTTCTAGGAAGTAGGACCAGTGTTACTAGTCTATGGTAGTGAAAGTGTTTTAGTTCTCTATCTCTGACTCAGCTACTCTTTTTAAAGCATAAGAGCAAGAGTGACTCTGTAGTCTACCAGGTAAGAAACTTGTTTAAACGTCCTGATTTTTGTTCCGAGGGCACTTTTTATGAAGTCTGTTAATAGCCTTTAGAGTGCGTAACAGAATCCAGGACTTAAGTTTTGAAAGTACCTAGCCCATGAACTACAGTCAGGGTTAGTCTCTCACTCTTTCTAGCTTAATTCAGTCATAATTGCAAGTTTGAGAGTGCCTTGACCAAGAGAGTTTCTGGTTTGAAAAGGCATTCTCATGAGAATTAGCTTGAATCCCTTCAGAGAAAGGAACTAAAGGCAGACCTGCCCTAGTTAGTCCCTGCTCTCTCCTTGATCTTAGGGTTTAATACCAAGAGGGTACTTATGATTTTGATTCCTGAATAGAGAAGGATTTATGTGCCTATTTTCCTGGAGAAGTCTGGGATTTAATGTGTACATTTGTACTCAAAGCTTCCCCTAAAACTGTCTTGAGTTCCAAAAAATCCCAGGTATTGCATAGGAAGCTTAAAGACCTAATTCACGTCAATAAATTTCACTCTGGAGGGCAGGTGTCTGGAAATTGGCATATCCAACATATTTTTGGAGCATCCCCTGTCAATACCTAGCTGTAGCATCTTGCTCATCTTTCCTGTCTGAGTAGGGAGCCTCTGTGTACCTTGGCAGCTGTGAGCAGGTGGATTGAGTTGCACAGTGTGATGGCTCAGTTGCTGGGACAGCTGGCTTAGACACTTGTACATGGCAAATTTCTTATAATATATTCTTAAGTCCCTTTGTGGGTGTAGTCGCGAGGACCTGCCTTTCACTGGTCCCAGGTAATCATAAATCCTGGCTGTAAGTGATAACCAAGCACAGATGCAGCCGCAGCATGGACTGTGGCCCCGTGAGGCTGCCTGGTCATTTGTCTGTTGCCACAAGGAGTCCTTGGAGACCCGCTGGTCTGCCCGAGCTTCAGACCTGTTTGAAACGGCAAGCTTTTGGTACTTCTGAAAGTCAGCCCCCCAAAGGTTCGAAGTTCTGCATGCAAGTTTTGGACTCCTTTTGAAAATTTGACTTCTATTAATATTTCCAAGGTAAAATATGAAACTTGAAGTGAACTGGAGAAAGAAATGCTGACTCTCCTACTCTGAAATGGTTTCAGCCACAGGAATACCTTCTCTAATAATAAGGCTAAATTGTGTCCTTAGCTCAGCCTGATACTGCATCTTTGGTCTAACGGGCAGAAGTGCAAACCCTGCGTAGCACAGTGACCTTCTCTGGCTGCTTTATACCTCTAAAGCACAGTTGCCTCTATCAAGTTGCATCTGAGTTTCTGAAATACATGTAAAGCTTCTTTTCTTCCTGCAGGAGGAAGACTTACCATCTTGATACTCTAAATGAAATGATCAAGCATTTGAAAGGTTTGCAGACCTGCCTGTACCTTTTTATTCTCCTCCATGCTTATTTGATTTTGGTGGGATAGAAAATAATCCATCCAAATCCTTGAATTCTTTTTTGATACTGTAGGCAATGACATGGAAAATAGTTTTATTATCTGTATTATAGAGGCTTCTAAATGCCCTAACAGAAATTTGAAGTCTACTGTACTCAGCACTTGAAAATATTTGATAAGGATGTCTGTTTTGAAGATCTTAAAGTCTAAGTAGATAGCACAAAGGATGGGCTAAACCCAAGTTTCCTTATTAGTTCTGTAGAGAAGAAAGTGGGGTGTACAAGGATTGTGTTTTGTCCTGGGAGTGTGTGGTGGAGCCAGTGCAGACTGCCTGAGATCTCCTGACCAGGACTTTAATTGCCAAAGGGTATTTCTGGTGTAGCAAAGTTATTTCAGAATATTTCTACAGCGATCAATTACCACCTCTTTCATACAAAAGAGTCTCCGTCTCTGAATATGTAAATTTTTTGAATATGCTAATTTTCAAGCTGGTGAGAATAGTGTGACTTACTGCAGGAGAGTTCTACAGGTTGCCATTATCTTGGGTTTTGGTTTTTTTTTTTTTTTTCTTCACCACCCCCTGCTTTGCAGGATATGTGTATAGGTACAGTGGTTATGGGGGCGGGATGGTGCCAAGCTGACATCTGGGTAATAACGTGTCACATTATGTCCTCTAAAATAAACAAGTCAAAGGTCAAATTAAACTGTAGGATATAAGAAGACTTTAGTGATACACATTGCAAAATTTTGCAATGTAAACTTGTAGCTGCAATTCAACTGCCTTCCACGAGAGAGGAGGTATGCCTGGGTGAGATGAGCAAGGACTCACAGGCTGTGTTTACATATCACTCCCTCTCATATAAGCAAAAGGATCTGCATGAGCATTTTCAGTCAGCAAGTAGCTAAACCAAGGCTGCATTGTCATGAAGCTCCCAAAATTAGGAGAGAATAAGTAGGCTTTTAAGATGTATTTTGAAACAGCATTGTTTTTCCCTTGAAACCAGGACCCTCCTGCCTGTCAGATATGGGTAAGTATCCTTCCTTCAGGAGAGGGTAGGTGGGAGAGGGGATCAATCCTGAAAGGCAGTGCTTGGGGTGGCCTGCTGCTATACTAATGCCTTGACTCCGTGGGCAAGGTTGTGCCTTAGGAGAAAATCCAAAGTGACAGCTGGGAAAGGTACTTGGTTTCAGGTATATTCCCATGTTTTAATGTTGGTATTTATCTTTTCATAAACTTTTTTTTTCAACTTTTAAAATAAAGGATGTGGACCTTTATTGTATTGGAGTCAATCTGATATTTCACTTAACTTAGTTTAAGGTTAGTCTATAAAATCTGGGACGCTTTTATTTCTCTGGAGGTAACAAGTACAAAGAAAACAAAACCAAAAAAAAAAACCCCAATGTTGCTTTGCTCAAAGCTCAAGGTCGTTTTGGAAATCAGAAGATACGAGACATTTTCTCATTAACTTGCAAAGGTCAGGCTGAGGAGTAGCAGCATCAAATACCAGGATACAGAGAAGATAGCAAAGACCAAGTAGGAAGAGAAGCAGCCCGATTCAAGATTCATTCCATATTACTGTAGTGGTGACTTAAATTTTGATACTTTGTATTTAAATTAAAAAAAAAAAAAAAAAAAATCTTCCAACCCTCAACTTCCACCGTTTGAACTGCCACAAATGTGTTCACCAGTTTGTGAGGGTGTTTATACCTGATCACGTATCAGTCACTGGGGTTGGAACAAATTACAGATTTGGAAAGGGCCACTGCACCTGATATGCAACTGTATGCTAATTTGTTACCAAATATATCTATAAATGCATGGCTAAGACAGTGAAGTGATAAATTGGGTGAAATTTGTTGCTGTCACATTAGTGACATATCTGGGAGATTTTAAAATTCAGTTCAATCATGAATAGCACATCTCTGCTATAGTTTTGCTGATGCAAACTTTCCAGAACTTTCCTTGGTCTTTCAAAGGACAAGGAGAAAGAAAGCTCTTCCTCTTAATCTTGCTATGGGATATATTATTGAGGAAAAGAGTGAAGGTGAAGAAACATCCTTTCCTAGCGAGTCTCACTGTAAGTATATGCTGAAACAGCCTCGCAAACCCTGTTCATAGCACATCATCACCACTATGTTATTTTGATAGCTTTGTTGAAGAAATATTTGAGGCATATATTACACTTGACTTTGGTATCTAAACCAATGACAGACTTTAATGCATTGAATGTATTCTGTCCTTCCATCTTACACAATTTAAGTATCTTGGTATCCCTAATGTGCTTTGTTTTCTCTCAAAAATAGCTCTTGGTACTTATGCAAACCAAAATACTTTGACTATCTTACTAACTGTAAGGAAAAAGTATTGAATTTCTGCTAAGAATCTGAATCTCAAAAACCATTTAGAGATTAGATAATAATCTGAATAAGTGTTACTTTTCAAAAACTGGGCATAAAAAGGCAAGCCTCCCCCAAGAATTGCTGTGGAGTAATCCTAATTAAGATTTGCTGTTGAAATCCTGGGGTTTCAGCAGAACATTGATTATTCTTAAAATGGTGCTGCTCACAGCTAGTGGCAGAGTCGATGATATTGCAGCTAAATATTTTCCATGTCAGACAACACCTCACGGGGAAAGATTGTTTACTAGTGAAGAAATTTAAATCTTAATTTTTGTGATTTGGGGGGAAAAAAAAAAAAGCAGAAATTATGGGGGTCTGCATTTACCTTGTGTTGTTGAAGCCCTGCAGTAATTATGTGTAAAAATTAAGCTCAGAGTGTTGCATTTGTTTGTTTTTAAAGGCAAAAATGCTAAAGGTTTAATGGAGTTTTCAGAATATATAACATGCTGTTTCAGCAGGTTACCCTTTGAAACAAAATAACTGCAACTCTACTCTGTTGAGGGTAACCAAGGTGCAGGAATTAGGCTGTGGTGCCTGGCACTTGGGCTCCGTGGGCGCACTGACTTGCCCCATCTGTTAGCAAGGATCATGCCCAGCTAGGGTCACCCTTTATGGCTGCATTGCAGGATGCTCAGAGAAGAGGGCTGGTGGTGCAGACGCTCTTCTGGAGAAACAGTTTCGAGTGTAGTAGAGCTGCCACCCCCAGTATAAAGTAAGCAAAAATTTACAATTTGTGATGGATGTCTTTTGGGAGAGGATGGGAGAGCAGAGTCTCTGACAGAGTCCGGTCTGGTTTGACCCCTTGGGAATGTCTGAGATCTATGTAGTACCTCAGTCTTTTCTTGCAGTCAGTAGGAATTTGTGGCTCTACAAACACCTTGAAAACTTAGGCTCCAAAGCATCGTAATCATGGCTTGATTATGTTCCCCGCCCTACCCTCCCAACTGTTAAAAGAAAGGATGAGATAAAGCCAGAGGCACTTTTCTTGCGCTGTCTCCATCAAGATTTAGGTCCAGTTAGGAGCTGCAGGTACTATGCCTAACTGTATTGTGCACAGGTATACAATGCGTTGTAAGAGAAGGAAGTGAAGCCGTGGTTGCCTTTGTGCTGCTCAGTAGATATTGCTGTTTTGTGCACAGGACACTTGTTGAAATGGTACCAGCCTGACCAGGGACCCTTGCAGGAGAGCTGCTCTGCTTTGCAGGCTTCAGCCAGCCCAGCCCTGCTGCTCTGTCACTGTCCCGATGCTCCATGCTTCTTGACCTGAAGGGCCTGATGCAGCTGAGGAATCCCTGTGCCTAGGAGGAAGATCTGGGCAGTTGGCCTAGCAACAGGGAGGCTCCTTCTGTCTTCAGTGACATGCAAAGCAGCCTTAAGGGAGAGTCAAATCCTATTGACGAGTTAACAGTCTGTGTTAATACTCTCTGGAAAGCCCAAGACATCTGTCCTATTGGTATAATTTGCTCGAGTGGGATGAGGCTGAACATGCTGGAGAAAGAAATAGCTGTAGTAAGAAATCTATTATATATTGCTAAAGTGAATGCCAAAGAAATGGTCATTAGAAATCTACCAAAAGGGAAGTTAAAACAGTGTGTTATGTATATGATATTTACATATCAAGCTCCTAAGGTGTTTTTTTTGCTAGAGGCAATCAATAGTAGAGGTGGAACTTGTTTTCCTTCTTTTCTTCTTTCCTACTGTACACCCTTGAAACTTGTCCCCTGCTGGGTTTCATGTGTGTGTATCCATAATAACATTCCTAGTTAGTGGCAAAACTCTGACAGCGCTACAGGTTTCTCTGCGAAAGAGTTCATTAAATGCCAGCCAGTAATCCGGTGGCATTTGCTAATGTAATGCTGTAAAGCCAATCTGTTTCCCTTCCTTCTTGCTCTCTTCCTTTCAAAATAAATTTCTCGTTCTCAGCAACCACAAGAAGAAAAAACAGAATTAACACTGGCAAATCGTTTCTGTTAAGTAAAAAAAATAGAAGGGCCATATTCATTGGCAAACTCTGAGCTGCCTAACCTGGTGATAAAGAAACATTCATAGCTACAGATTGCATTGCCAGTTAAAATAAATTTATAGCCATTTTGCATTTCAAACCTTTGCAAAGAATCCAGAGCTTAATGATAAACTGGATGCTATTGGAATCTGGCAAAAGGTTGTTTTTAAGAAATATTTGTGTATTCTAGGTCTAGCGTATTCCTTTTGATAAAATATATACTGTCTCCCACAGTTCTTGACAGCACAACCCAAGCAGCTGTTGAAAATCTACCTTGAGACAAACAGCACGTGACAGGCCAGCTCCTCCCACGATTACCACTCCAACCTGAAGCCATTTGGCACAGATTGCAAATTGGCCAGATCTAGTTAGGGTGGGACTTCCGAGCAAGGCTAGGGCAGCTGGGAGGTGAACATCTCTGTGCAAGCCCTGCCAGCAGCCTGCGGGTAGGAACCTGGCTGCAGACGATGAGGTCCCTGGGGGAAGGTGTCAGCACCACTCCTTTAGCTGGCTGGAGGAGTTCATCTACCATTGCTGCAGCTATCCTGATGAGCAGAGAGATGAGGACAAGGACTGAGGATAAGTCTGTATCAAACTTGTTGACTTGGGAGTGGAAGGTGGTTTAGGGACCACATAATTTAGGTGGCACTGGTAAGTGCACCCGATTAAGCACCGAGTAGATCAAGAGACTTTTCTAGGAGTACAGCATGCTGCTTTCCCCAAATGATGAAGTAGCCACTGTGCTTGCTTTACTAAATGCAGTCATGTTTTGTTACTTCAGGGAGTGGCAAAATGCCAGGGTAGGTGCTAATCAAAAGTATGAACAAAATCAAATGTGTGGAGGGAAACAGGGCAATGAAAAATGTTTTCCCAAAACATACGAAGTCTGAAACTGTAAAGCATTTCTCTTTTGTCAAGACAAGTTAGGAATTGCTTATTGCAGTCTCCAAACACTATTAAGGGGCTCAGCAAGGTTCTTACTTAGCTATGGAGTTGGGAATTAGAGGTTGCTTAGGAAGTACTGTTACTTGCATTAGCTGCAGTAGTGGTTTAGTGTCCCACAACTTGCATTAATTTTATCATTGCCAAAATATCTGCATATACAGAACTTTTGGTGAAGCCAGTCATGAGAGTTTCTGTTCCCAAAGGACAAGGATTAGCCATTTCTCCACAAAATGTGCACAAAGCCAATAGTGACTGGTCCTTTCTGCCATCAGGACCTGGCAAAATACAAATCAATACTTGGTTTATCATTTGCAGTGGCCATGAAAGACTTTCACATAACAGTATTATTTTAAATTCAAAAGTTTTCTTCTAATCCATCTTATTACATCCCTGAAAACATTGGCCCCTGTTTCCGGTAGTAGTAAAGTTTATGGATGTTTTACCAGTGACAGTCCAAAGTGGACTCTCCTAGCTGCCTTGCTGTCACATACCACAAATTGTGCGTTATTTCTCAGCTACAGTGGTGTTGAAGACTGAGCTAAAGCCCATACTATTTGTTTGAAACCGTAGTATGATTGCAGAAATGAAGGATAATCTTCTAATTTCTTAGAACACATTCTCTTTGCAGTGGGTGTGATGTAACTGTTCACTTGGGAAATATCTTTGTTCTTTACTGAATTATGGGGATGATAGACTGGTGTCTCATATGATTCATAATTTCATTAAAGTAAATGTTAGAGTGTACATGTGTGTGCACACAGTTGCACACAAATAGGCTTTGTTGTGCTAAGGTCTTTTTGTACTCGTGTGCTGTCTAATGATGTTCAATAACCTCTGTATCAACCTCTTTGCACCGTCAGAGGCTGCAATTGAGAATGTGGGGGAATGTTACTTTGTGTGTCTGATACTTGTTCTTAAAGGTATACAGATCAGCATCTCCAATAAGCTGTTTGTATTTTCTAAGTGACTGTGGGAAACATTATTGCATTACTTTTGCAATTCTGTTGACTGTTTTCTGTAAAGACAATTTGAAACAAAAAATTCTGTAATGATTGAGGTTTTGCAGATCATAACTTTTATCATAATCATGTGGGGGCTTTTTTTGCAAACTGTGTTTATGTATCGAAGCATGACAGCAATCAATCACAAGCTACTTCTTTCAGAGGCAGTTCATTTTTTTAAGGAAATATTTTTTTAACAATGGCAGTAAAGCAGAAACTTGGGTAGTTTCAAAATACACCATTAGTTCTTACGGTTTCTTGTTTATGTTTTGTTTTAGTCCTGGGCTTTCAAAAAGATTTCTGAAGAGAACCTGCTGCAAAATTTTGTGCAGGTTGGCACTTGGGGATTCATAGGCCTTTCAGGAGCTGAATTGTTTGATAAAATTAGTAATGGCTTATAAAGATTTTTCTCTACAGAGTAGCCATTCTGCAGTTTTTTCCTGCTTTGGTTTAATTCAGCGTGCCCTTTAAATTGGCATTAGATTTTTAAACATGACATTTGAAAAAAGAAATGCAAAATGTTTACATACAATGGATGCAGTGACGATCTTATGAGGAGTCCTGTGAAAGATCTCATGTGTTGTTAAGTGCATATTGCAATGTAAGCTGTCAAAGGAACACTCAAGCTATATTAAGATTTTTGGTCTCACAGGAATGAAACTTACACATCCAATTTACTATAGTTCTGATTTATTATTTATTTATATTGACATAGCACATATTTGGAAATACAGTACAAATGTCTCAATCCCCTGTTCATTTGTCTGCTACTGACTGAATAGGAAGTTTGGGGCATGATCCCACCCCAAAACTGATAAAATGCCACAGTTCTGCAGTTGTTCTTTTCATGTTATGTTTGTCGATATAGTTCAGTAAATATAATGCAGAGCTGCAATGTATTATGTCATTGTGTGTATGTGTGTGTGTGCACATAGACATGCTTGGGTGCTGTGCACAAAATATTCAGGGTGAGACAATGCAACTCCAGAATTAACCTCAGAAACTGCTGATTTTTCAATTTTTTTTTTTTCTGCTTAGATGGACAAAACCAATTTTGAAAAAGGGTTACAGGCGACGGTTGGAGCTGTCAGATATTTATCAAATCCCTTCTGCAGACTCTGCTGATAATCTTTCTGAAAAACTAGAAAGGTATGAAAGATTCATGAAATAACTTTGTTTCAGGAATCACACTGCAATTTTCATTAAAAAGTTGTTGGATAAAATATTTAAATAGCATTGGGTGCAGTCTGGTTGCACCCATTGACTGGCTCAAGTGTGGCCTCATTCAGCACATGGTTGTCCTTTGGAGCTGACTGGGATCCCTGGTGCAGATGTATCACCTCGATGCTCTCAATTACTATATTCAGGTACCTGTGACATCTGCCTGTTGACTAGTGAGGCTAGACTCACAGTTTCAATGTTAGTTCCCTATTCTGCTGTTCTTTCTTCCCAATATATCCTTGTAAAACCTTGTTTTATTTTTTTCTTTATCTAAATAACAGTCTTAATTTCCTTTGATACCACTGTTGAAAGACTAATGGCTTCTGCAGAAATTGTACCCTGACTTTCCTCATTTAGGCTTCCTCTCTTCTCTACCCTATTTCAGTGGGTCCTAATTCGGAAACTGTGCTACGCTTGGGACTATCTTGTAGAGATACAAGTGCCTAAATCTGGTCCCTCTCCTCTAGCCTCCAGTGTAGCTTTCCCTGGTGTGCCAGGGCAGCTCACATCTGCACTGTTGTGCCAATCCAATTAAACTTAATTGCAGTGTGACATACATATTCAAAACTGGTGGCAAGTACTTGAGAACATCAGTATGCTTAATGCATTTTGATAGTTTATAAAAGGAATATTCTGGTTATTTAATATTCTGTTGAAAAATGGCAAAAAGAATTAGCTGAGGAAATTCTTCGGAGTGCTTTAACCTGTGAGTTAAATTTTCACTAAATATTTGCTTTCTGTGTATAGCATTGCTTCTGTTCAGCAATTTATTATGGAGTAGAAAATTATTGTCCCAGCAACACAGGTTAAAAATAATGCTGTGCAGTAGAGAAGTCACATTTTTGATACTTTGTTGGTGTTTTCTTTTTTGCAGGCTGGAAGAGCTCCAAAATGTTTATTTGCCTGTTATTTGTGCTTTGGTCTTAAGTACAGCAGGTTTCTTTAAAACATACAATGTGACCTTTTCATGAATTAATTCCCTGCGGGGTGATGTATGGCTGAGTATTTAAAACTGCCAAATAAGTGGCTGAACTAGGTTTGAACTTTTATTGATCTGTCAAGTCAAGTCTTTGGGGTCTCTGCAAAGCTTTCTTTCATTAGTCACCTTAGCTAAATCTCCTTGGATATACTTGAGTGAATTGAAGTATGTCAGAGCCATAGACCCATGTATTTGCTCATGCAACTTAATGGTCTTGTTTTTCGGTTCCTTTTCAGAGAGTGGGACAGAGAGCTGGCAACTTCAAAGAAAAAACCCAAACTTATCAATGCTCTTCGACGATGCTTTTTCTGGAAATTTATGTTCTATGGAATAATGTTATATTTAGGGGTAAGATTTGTTTTTTTTCTCTTTAGTAAACTTGTAATGTTCCATAAATAGATCCAAGTCTTAGGGATTGCTAAATTAATACAGAATCCTGTGAATAGCTATAGATTTTGCTCTGTGTATTGCTTATAAAGATGATAAATACAGAGAGTTACTCAGGGACCTTCATAAAAAAAAAAGTATTTTCTGATAATGTCTTAATATCTTTAAAACATACATATTAATAATTTCAAAATGTAAGCAGTGCTAGGTGCTGGCATATGCTTTTCCAAGTACATGAATTTTTGTATCACTGCTGAACTAAAGTAATTATTTTTTTCATGCCACAGTTTTTAAGAAGTATCTAAAGAATTTTCTATCCTTACTTTAAAGCAAATGACAGTGCAATTTCACATGATTCGGTCAATTTTGTCAAAGTGGCTATCAGCCAGCTTCATTGTTAAATGCTTTATTCAGGTTTAGGTATGCCATAAGCAAGTTGCCTTCGTTAGTGGTAACAATTCTGCATAAATAACCGTGTGAAATATGCTGGGATCTTGGTGCTGTTAGTGCTCCAAAGTATATGATCAGGAACTTGATGTGAAAGTCTGAACTGATTATCACCTTTCCAACATGTTAGGATTACCCTGACTTACCAAATGCCGCCTGTTTGACAGTCCCATCGCTGGGGTTAGGAGCTGTGAAAATAGTTTATAATTAAAGGTGTCTCATTAGGTGTATTGGATAACAAGACTGTAAATCTGAAAATTACTGTTAACCAATATGCACATTAAATATCCATGTTATTTTCAAGTTTCTGCAATTTAATAGTAAAAGTGAGCTATTACACTACATGCTTCTCTGTTCAAAATGCAGAAACTGCAGCTATCATAGCTCAAGTGGCCCGAAGTGGTCAGATAGTCAGTGTTTTCAGATGTGAGACAGATCTCTAAGCCAGATTTTTATTTTTCGGAAGGTTGATACAGTAACGAGCTAATTTCACTGGCTTTAGTGTTGAATGTGATCTAGTTTAGCTGTACTTTCAAAATCATGGATGGCAGAAGAAGAGTGCGGGGGGAATTCATGGAAAATATCCCTCAAATGTCTCTGAAGTTCACGTTGCTTGCTGTAAAACCAAACTTCTCTTTTTCTTCTAGCTTTCTCTGAAGTATCCCAAGGAAATATTCTAAGAGAATAGCAGAGTTACAAAAATGCAAACCTTCTTGTCCATTAGAATGACCTGTCTCCCAGGCAGGAAGGGGAGAGTAGTGTGGAGAGTTGTCATCACACCCATGAACTTGCTACTGACTCCTCTGTAGAAAGGAAGTTTCAAGCTAGGAAGATCTTCTAGTAGGTAGATGAAGGAAGATCATAATCTGCTCTATGGCAGCCATGCCAGATGTATGCTAAGTAAAGCCACACCAACACCTATACCCTCAAGTTTTAATAATTTTGTGTAAAACACTTGAAACATAAGTAAGAATATCCTGAAAACTAAAACACAAGTCCTTAACTACATGCAGACTTTTCAGCATTAAAAGGGTACTTTTTAAGGGTGAAAAGTTTTAATCTTATCAGGCAGCGTTTCAGGTCAAAGATAATTTTTCAGATTAAGCATCAAATTTGGGGACTGACTTCTGCTAGTTTTATGCTGGAATGGTTCCACCCCAATAAACTTTCATGGAGACCCTCCTGTTTATGTGGCTGTGTGAAAGACAGGCTGATCTTGCAGATTACAAAATAGGTAAATTTCTTTAGGTTTGTGGGATGAATGTACTGTAAAATATTCCTAAGTGTTTTAATTTGGACTGCTAATGATGCAAATGTTCTGGTTTAGATCACTGTTGAGTTGATTTGGGTAATTAATAACAGATTACAATTTCACTTCAGATTGGATTTTCCCCTAAGAATTATAGAAAAACTGACTGCTGCTTTCTCTTGTAACACCATGTCCAGGGGAAATGAGTATCAGTAATAGAATCAGAAAGTCACAAAGTAAAGTGGTCTAAAGAAAAAGGAAGAGATCCTCTAAAGAAAATGGAAATTGCTTCCCTTAAAATGCAGCTTTCACATGCTTTTTAGTCTATAAAAAATCTAGGATATACCTCAGTCTGTCATGTTGCTTCATGGATTCAAAATAAAATAAACCCTATAGGCCTTAATCTTTTGCAGTCACATTTAGACTGTCCCCCAGATGTAGCTCCTAAAGAACAACTCTGAAAATTCTCAGCACTAAGGTTTGATTTTAAAAATAAAACCTAGAGTGAAAAAGTTCTTCACATTTTATCTTTTTGCTTCTTTCTCACGGATAGATATGCTCACACGTGTGTACACAAATTCTGATTAAAAGTAGGGGAATCAAGAAATCAGCTCCCAAGCCAACTTGGTTCTCTCCCAGTTTAAGTCTCTCCAACTTGCTGGACTCTTGTCACTGGTGAAAAGCCTAAGGTCTTCTCTCATTGCCACTCGCCTCAGTCTGAAGTCACTACTGCTGCAGGTCTGGTTCGAAGAGATGTTCCATGCTTGCTTTCTCCCTACACAAGAGCTACACAAGGAGAAAGGAGAGGAGATGGTGGTTATGGTGCTGTCTGTGCTCACTCGGGAGGGCTTTTCTGCATCAAACCCTGGGCTACCCTCTGGCTGTTTCAGTGTTGTGCAGGACTGGCAGGAGGCAATGTGGCTAGAATGGAAATTGATAAGTCAATTAGTTGTTTGTCTTTGTCCAGGTAGGGCAGTTAATCATCTAGGACAGGGCCTCCTGCTATCTAAGGGGCTGTGTAACAACCCTTCTCTCTATACTCCTTCACCTTGTTCGATGACTCTTTCTGGGACGAGACCCTTTCTTTGTGGACTCCTACCCAACTTTGTCTTTTGTTTGCTCCTGCCATCTCATTACTGCCTTTAGTTTTTTTTTAACCTTTTTCCTCACCAAGCCAGCAATTCCTTATGCATGTCAGGTTTGTATTTAAAAAAACGCCAGCAGTTCTACAAATTTAGCCTACCATACACTATAATAGGTGCTGCTGAAGAGTCTGCCAGCCAAAAGTTTTGCAGTAATGCATCCTTGTTAAAAGTTAAGCAGTGTCTTTTGCAGGCAGTTTTGAGGATATCTTCCTTTCCCAGACTACAGGCAAGAGAAGTGTGTGTTGGGCGTGCACGTGTGGGACTGTGCAGGGTTGGTTTCTCCGTGTGGACTTTTTTTTAATGGATTACAATTTTAGACCAGGTGAGGACAGAACAGGACTGCAATATATTTGGGTCATATTCTTTGCTTGTTTTTTTTTTTAAATTTTTGTTAAGAAATCACAGATGTGCAATTCAGCACATAGGAAACAAAATCTGCACCTTTCACAATGAATATGGAAAGGTTAAATCTTAGTTTAAATTCTTGATTCCGTTATCATTGGTCTTCATTTTATTGAAAGCTGTAAGGTGAAAAACTCGCTGCTAAAGCTGCTGGTGTTCTTTTCAGTCCTTGCTCACGGAAATTAATGGGAGCTTTGCCATTAATTTGAATGGGGACAGGATGTTGTGCTGTATTGGCATAGGTGCAACCAAGTTGTGCGTTCTTTTGAACTTCTCTTTCCTTTCAGCTCTTCTCTTGTCTAATCCCTGAGCCGTTTTCATAGCACCTTTCTTGGAGTGTGGTTTAAACTCTGCTGACATCCCTGCTGTTTGTGTAGTTGTTGTTGCAACTGACATCACAGCTTTGCTCTCATTAGGTCTAGTAGTTTTTCCGTCTCTCCCTTTCCCCTCACACACTGTAGGTAATGATGTTATTGCAGGGTGGACACTTGCACTCTGGCCCCCTAGAGTACTACGACTCTCCCTCATAAATAGTGTTGTTAGGCACGTTGAGTTACTGCACTTAATGTATCTGCACCCCTGCTGTTCGAAACAGCTTCCATGCTTCACCTCATCAGCAGACGTGTCTTGCAATTTAAAGAAAAGGTGGTATGGCAGTGAAACAAAAATCTTGCTTTTTAGCACGGTACTGGCTAAGAAATTGGGTACTTTGCTGTGAGGATCAGTTTGATTCTACTTACATTTTTCTCTTATATTCATCCCTATGAAATGTGTATTTCCACTCAGGCACAGCAGCTGCTAACATTAACTTAGAAATGGTTTTAATATCATATCCCAAAGGACCCTAATGAGGATTTCCTGAAGTTCTCGCATATAGGTCACGGGTGCGAGTGACAAGACAAGGAGGGATATGAAAGTCCTGAAGCACTTCTTGGGCATGTGCCAAAACAGAGATGTGCATTATTGTCTTCAAATGCAGAGTGATTGAGCATATGGGGGATACACGTAACGTAAAAGTTCTCATTGCGTAAGAATAGCCATACCAGGTCAGATTAGCACAGTATCCTGTGTCATACTCATTTCTCTTCAGATCTTTTCTCTTTTAATTAAGCTTTCTGTGAGGCGGCTGTTTCTGAGCTTCTCAATGGCCTATGATGAATGCAAAGGGAAGAGCAAGGGCAAGGAAGGAAAAACGTGACTCTTGAAAACTGGATTTTCTGTTAGGTGCACAAATCCCATTCTTCCTTTTAGGCAGGTCATTCTAATCAGTTTATTTAATCATATTTATATCAATGGGAAATTTTGAGGTTATAAGAGGAAAAATTAAAACCAGGTAGTTTTGCTTTCATTTGTATGTAGACTAGATAATATCTTCAGTAAGCAAGCTGATAAATGTCCACTGTACACCAGTGGATATTTACACCCCATGAGATCGCAAATGATTTGGCTTATTGCCAGCCATTATTCTACCTGTAGTCTGTAAATCACCTTTTTTTCCAACTAGCTAGGCATGTATGCAATACTTTTATAGTCACAACAAACACAGCAGCAGAGTGTGGCATTTTCACTGGAATAAGAGTAAATAATAAAAAAAAAAAATCTTGCTGTTCTAAGCCTATATATAAAAGCTTATCTTGGCATCTCCTGAGAGTATGAGAGCACTGCATTGTCCTTGAGAGGTGACTGTTATGTATATTGTGAGTTTTGGGGAGTTTTGGTTTGCCGCTTCGGGATGCATATGGTCTAAGCACAGCTGCCTTGGGTCATGTGTGTTTTAATAAACACTCCTCCCTTTGCCTACTAATAACACTGAAGTCTTTGTCAAAGCTGGCTCCAGGTTTACAGCGTTTGTGTTGGGGCAGAGTGGTGTTTAATTTGGGAAATGTAGCGCGTAGCACAGGTATGCTACTTGAGATGTAAAATTTAATCTCTTTGGAAAAAGTGAATGATGAGTATCAGCTCCAGCAATAGTGACATTCAAAAGGGGTTACAGTGCAGGTTGTAGAATTACTTGGGATTGCTTTTGTATAAGAGACCAAAAGGAACCCAAAGGAGAAGGGAAAAAATTAAAAAGGATTTTCCCAATCTATTTATCACTACAAAACATTAATTACAGCTGAACTTCACTAGTTCACTTCCCTCCGAGTCTCCGTATGGCAGTCTGTGTGGTTTTCAGCTGGAAGGCAGTGCCAATAACTTTTTGCAGAATTTAACACATCTGTACAAAAAACGAATTCAATACTTTCTTGCTATTTTTGAAGTATCAGATGCTTTCTGCTGAGACACGACAGAAAGAAGGATAAGGAGACACGCATAAAAGTTCTTAGTGCTAAGTATTTTTACACTGAATATAACAGTGAAGCAAAGGAACACATCCATACTTCATACACTTCAGAAGCTCATGCAGAAGATGAAGCAAATTGTTAGACCACAGCACAGCAATGATTTTAGCAGTTCTTGGGGAAGGATTGGGGAAGGAAAGTGGGGGCAAGAGCCAGAGATGGAAAAGGATGACATTATAGGATTGAAAGTATGAGAATGATGGGGGCATGAAGGGAAATGGAAGGCAAAGGTAAGATAATGCTAGGGGGTTTAATTACGACAGAAAAGGAGGCTGAGGACAAATGTAATAGCAGGCTAAGGTAAAGTCAGGGCTGTAGCAGATCATTTGGATGTCTTGCAGTTTAGCAGTTTGATACCGCCTCTTTTCCCTCTCCTACTCTGGTTCTCTACCATGTTGCTTATCCTGCAATGGGAGGTGCTGGGACTGCCAATGCAGGAGGGACTGGTTTCTCTCTGGGACTTTTGTTAAACTTGCCTCCCCTACGATTTACGCCCTCTCATCCTGCTTTTGTTACAACCCTGGGTACAATGTCTAGAACTGTTGAGTAGGATAATCCAAATTGTTCATATTTTTATTCTGTTGCTATTTCCATTTACTTTATGTTTTAGCTATATCCTCACTGTGTTGTTCTGGTGGTGTTCATTTCAGGAGCTCTGAGTCTTCCTGTGTCCTGTAAGTCCAGTAAAGTGCAGTGAGAACTGTTCCCTGGGGGCCAAAATAGAGATCCAGCCTGCTAAACTGGATTCAGTCATATGATGTGGCTAACCCATTACAGCTCTGAAAAGTAAATGTGGAAGCTAATGTCAGTTGTCACTTTTGTAGAAAACAGTCAAACAAAATTTACAAACTAGATTCACTTTAGGGCAGTTGCAGGAGCATCACAGATTGAGACAGCAGTGAGTTGTCTGTTCTCCTGTGCAATTACTGCAACCTTCTGTGGTTTGCACAGCAAACAGACCTGTCTTCCTCATTTAAGATATAAAGCTGTAAGTCTCAGTTGGTGGGACTTGAAATTAAAATGTTAACCATTTTGAAAAAATGAACAAACTACTGACTGAAGTTATTTTTCTCGTTTCCCTCTGCAGGAAGTCACCAAATCTGTGCAACCCCTTCTGCTGGGAAGAATAATAGCTTCCTATGATCCGGACAACTCTGACGAAAGATCCATAGCCTACTACTTGGGCATTGGCTTGTGCCTTCTCTTCCTTGTGAGAACTCTACTCATACACCCTGCTATATTTGGTCTTCATCATATAGGAATGCAAATGAGGATAGCTATGTTTAGTTTGATTTATAAGAAGGTAATAGTTTCATTTACACTCAAAGCCAAACCTCTGTCTGTAGCCTACGTAACTTTTAGGCCAGTTTGTTGAAAGATTGATAGCTTTGTTAGCCAAGGTACACAAAGTACACAAAAGAATAATGTGGCTAACATCAGTTTCTGACAGCTCTCCCATTTCCTAAGTCCAAAGAATTAAATACTTGTCTACAGCTGGTTTGACTGAAGTCAGCCTCTGAGTTCAGATTTGCTGGATATGTGGTGAGATGCATTAATTGTTCTATCACTGTGCTCCTGTGATGCACGTGTATTGCAAAGGAAGAATAACATATGCTGGTGGCCAAAGAATATTTTCAAAAGAGGATTAGAGGTGAAGATTTAAACAATAAATGTAACATAAAAGGGATTGAGTTTGAATGATACTGTGTGAGATCTCTACAGCATGAAGAATCAACAGATACTGATGCACCACATGTTCACAAATCCAAAGATATAAAAAGGTATTTGGTTTTACCAATACCAAAAGCAGCTAATTGAAACAAACATGTTAGTTACTCTAGTATAAAGCTCACTGTGAAAACATCTTTCAAAAATATTTGTCAAAATAGACACAGTAGGAGACTTTTGAGGATGCACAGCAGCACACAGCATGCATGCTAAATTAAAACTTGCATTTGCATATATATCTATATACATAAAATATTCAACAGAAAGCAAGGACTAAGTCGATAAATCAATATTTGTAAAGCAATTTAATGGCTATATTAAATTCAAGTGACATAAATAACAAGTTTAATGAGACTTTCTTTATAGCATAACCAGATAAGTGAATTGTTATTTATGCTACTGTACCATTGTTTATTATTTTTATCTGTGTTTATTTTGTTTTGCGGGAATGAATTACATGGCCATTTTTCTATGGTTTTGTTTTCTTTTACAGATCTTAAAGCTGTCAAGCAGAGTTCTAGATAAAATAAGTACTGGACAATTGGTCAGTCTTCTTTCCAACAATCTGAACAAATTTGATGAGGTATGTCATCAGTTGTTTAATCCACTTGGTGATCCATCAAATACAAATGCAATAATTCAAGCTGTTCATTACAAATATTACGGAAGGAAAGAGCATAAATGACGAACTGCACTGAGTGCTCATTGTAGATACAAAATAAATTACTACCTTAAGAAAATGTGTTGGCATGTGGTCATGGAAATGCTCGTTCTGATACTTATGACATACTTTATCTTCTATGCTGATTAGTGGAGGAAACCTAAAACACAGGTATACCATAAAAACATGCTTGTTCTGTAGTCCAGTGAGAACCTGCCAGGAAACCTCTGGGTTACGCAGAGGTCAGAACTTGCTGGTTCAATCCTTCTATCCTCTTTTCCTGACCACCGTACCTTTTTACTAGGTGATGCAGTCCGTTCCTGCCGTTGAACAAGCAATGATGTTCAGCATCCTGTTGCTACTATTACCCGCTCTCCTAAAA
>VYZV01036740.1:2483-26488 GCA_013401275.1 Pandion haliaetus | reverse complement strand
TAGCTGCTTTGTTTCACTGTTTACCAGAGTGCAACCTTCCACATCCTACTCCAAAACCAAAGCTTTATTTGAAAAGGATTAAGGTTGGAGGGGTGATGCTGCCCGATACAAGTCCTGAAAGCAAAGGAAATGCCAAGTTTTTTATATTCTTTCTAACCAGAACCAAATACATTTATGGTTATGTTTTCACTAGGAATGAAAGAATTGGTAGTTTCAAAAACATTTCCTTCTGCAGCCGGAATACATTGTATAAGCTATATTTTTACCTCTGTCTAAGACACTACAATGCAATAGCACCATCAGAAATACTAGCTAGTGCTCAGTGTTGGCAAGTATGTGCTGCTTTGTGTGATACGAATGTCCCTTACCGTTTCCTCTCATCTGCTTTCATGGTGTTTTTAGGATTTCTTGCTGAAGAAAGAATATAAAGCCCTGGAGTACAATCTAACAACCACTGGGGTTGAGCTGGACAACGTAACAGCTTTTTGGGATGAGGTTAGTACTTTCACCCAAACTAAATTAAAACACAGAGTGTATCTTTTTTACTGATACTTGCTTTGGTGTTCTCTAAAAAGAGCAGCCTACACTCCTTCATTTTAACTGGCTTCAGCTATCATCAGGCAAGGAATATATGGCAGGTAATTAATGCATGATATCAAATTATCCATGGTTGGGAAACTTTGGAAGAGACCATTCAATAAGTGTTAAGGCCTGTAATAAGTAGTTATTTCTGATTTAAGCTAGCCTGAAAACCGAATCGGGGGTGGCACGTATAAACATTGGAAAGCGGTTCCGTAATAGGCAAATTTTGTTTGTGTTCACAAATTTAGGAGCAAGTCCAATACATACATTAAAAAATATATGTATTTAAGAATATAATAAATATGTTATAGATAGGAAAAGTAACATCAGAAACGTAAGTTCATAAGTTTTCATAAATCCATAGTGTGATATACATGTCTGCATATATGCATGTTTTATTTTTTACGTACATACAAATACACATCTGTGTTATGTTGCAGGGAATTGGAGAGCTGTTTGTAAAAGCAAACCAGGAAAACAACAGCAGCAACGCTCCTAGCACTGACAACAGTCTCTTCTTCAGTAATTTTCCCCTTCATGCCTCTCCTGTTCTTCAGGATATAAATTTCAAGATTGAGAAGGGACAGTTATTAGCTGTTTCTGGATCTACTGGAGCAGGCAAGGTATTTCTGTTTCTGTTGTTTCAACAAAAGTCCTAATAATTTTAAGGAATAACATTGTGTTGTTATCTGTATTGTTATTGTATTCTTGCTCTCCTGTGCTCACTGTAAAAATGACAGCTGCAGGAAAAAGTATGAATAAACTGTAAGTTTCAGTAAAATGGCCAATAGTTATTTGAAGTGTTACTCTGTGGCTGACATGAGAAGGAGTTTGCTGGATGTTTTTTGTACATACAAGGATACAGACTTAATAAGGAAATAGCAAGTTAAAGGACAAAACTATTTTTCTGTACGAAGTAAAAGGAGATCTACAGGAATAAGGGAGACTGAAACCTAAAGCTAATGCTTATGGTGAGAATCTCCTTGCCTTTAAAACAATAAACTGGAGAACATAGCATAGATATCAAGATGGCTGAGTGTGCTAGAAAGCAGACTTTTTTTTTTTTCCTGCCTTGCTAACATTTTAAGGACAAATTTGAACACAAGATGGTCAGTATGCTGACAAGCCTGACACAGATTAGCCAGCTAATTGGGATGCGTACCCTGGACATGTGGTATATCTGGTCACTTGTGCTCCAGTTCCTACAGTGCCTCACTCAGACAGGCTCCTTGGGTCCCATGTGAAAGCCTAGAGAGGTGCTGCTGAAACTGGTGGTTTTCTGAGAAAATTTGTGGTTTCGATTAATCATTGTTTTAGAACCCCAAAATATTATCAGTACAATTAGTTTGCAGATAACACATCTGATTAACCTTATTAATATGAGTTGAACTGTGATAGTCTTACTCACTTTGGACAGCAAGTAATTGGATGAGTCTTTCATCTTCACTGGCTTTTCTGAGGAGATGTGAAAGTCAGAACAAACATTCATTATGCGTTTGGCAACTTTTCTTTTCCTGCTTAACAAATTATTGGTGAACATAATTCTGATTCCTTTTACTTGCATGGAGTAAAATCTTTGGTCTGTTGGAGTCAGTGACAAAGGACCCATCAATTTCAATATCATCAAGGCTTCACATTATTATTTTGTATACTTGTAATACAAAAATGTCAACTAGAAAGTGCTGAAGGATGTATGTATATCCTTTATTCAGCTACTTAGGAAGTTGAGGAAAATTCAGATTACACTGAGCAGTTTATGTGAGTATATACACACAAAAAATTTGCACTTCTCAAGGCAATAAAGATAAAAGGCTTATAAACTATCTGAAAGATTTACAAAAAATAAGGTTTACACCCCGCCCTCCCCAAAAAAGAATTTCTCCTTCCCTAACACTCTCTTAATTTAAGGTTTCCTTCATGTTGCTTGAGGCTGTTACTATATATTCCAGGAATTGTCAGGTCTGTGAAACAGACTGTAAACTTATTTTATCTATAACAGGTATGAAGCCTGACATAAGTGCTTTAATACTGCTTCAATATTAGATAGGGTTGGGTTTGGTTTGGGTTTTTTTTCCCATTTGTGTTATATGGCACAAGATACAGTAGTTTAACATCCACTGTGCAAAACATACTAAGCGGCCGTCCTTTGCAAGATCTGAAACTTACTCAGCATTGGAAAAGTCAGATTCTGGTATAATGGAAAGAATCTCGTGAGACTCCCCCCACATACTGTGAAACTTGTCAAAGGATCTTTGGGCTTGACAGCATGAAACCGTGACTTAGATTTTTAGATCTTTGACTGTTAGGTCCCAGCTTTGTTGACTGTTTATTACACCACTGGAATGGCTTTGAAACTTATTTTTCCTTGTATTTCTCAATTCTATTCTTTGATCTAGTAGCCAGTGATGTGTGACAAGGTTACTGCAAGCTACTGATTAACTTTGAAATTATAACATGTCAGTACTGAAATTGCAATCAATTCTTTTATGAAGGGAAATAGTAAATATACTTAGGTCATGTATTCACGTAAATGAGTTAACAGTTACAGAGGAAAATTCAGATCACACTGAGTACCTTGTGAGTAATTGTATATACATACACAATTGCATTTTTCAAGGCAATACAGGTAAAAGGCTTATGAATACTAGTAAAATCGTAAACATGAATTGTGTTGTACAAAGAAGAAACAAAATGGTCACTAATAATCTTAAAAATCAAATAACATTCTCCTCCATAAATACTAATACCGTATGTTTGTATGTGTCTCACAGATGCTCACATTTTTACCTTGTAAAATTACTGGAAGTTTAATTAAAAATACTTACTTTTGCAGCAGCATGCCTTTTTTACAAGTTATCTCACACAATTTTTATCATTCATTGAATGAAGTTTCTCTCATTTCAGAGGCCTTTCAGAGCCATACGTATCATGAAAATCTCGACTAATTGCAACTTGCACTAGATCAGTACTTACAGGGACAGTCTTTACAAGACAAATGTACCATTTAAGTGACTTAGCAGAGTGACTCTCACTTTGTTTAGCATTGCTTATGGTTGTACAGATCTCTGATATATTAACCAAGTGTTAATGATTTTTCAGACTTCTCTTCTGATGTTGATAATGGGCGAATTGGAGCCTTCGCAGGGTAAAATTAAACACAGTGGAAGGATATCCTTTTCACCTCAAGTCTCCTGGATCATGCCTGGAACAATAAAAGAAAACATAATTTTTGGTGTATCCTATGATGAGTACCGATACAAGAGTGTCATCAAAGCCTGCCAACTAGAAGAGGTCAGTCTTCTAGGACTCTTAAGACCTGTGACCCAACCCAAGTGAAAAACCCCAAACAAAAAGTCAGGGAGTGGAGCTTTAAGTAAGCAAGACGTTTCTGAGATTTAAGGAACTCAGTCTGGCATCCCAGTTTTGTGGAACTGGAAGTCAGCCTGTTGCCAGTTCCTTGGGAGATGATACACTGAGCATGCTGGTTCCGGTAGTTTATACAACAGGAGCTAAATAAGCTGGCTCAGGTATTACAAGGTGTCTGCCTTCTCAGTCTTTGCTAGTTAAAAACCTGGGTAAACTTATTAATGTTAAAGAAATGATGTAAAAAGTATTGTTCCTACAAAAATTTGTTCAAGTTTCTTCCCCATAAAGAAGCTTTTCCTTAAAATCTTGGAAATGAACCTGTTTTCCTCCTTTATTTTGCCCTTCAAAAATGGCTCCAGGGATAATTAGAACTCTGTGCCAGAAAGCTGAATTATTTAGAGGAAAATCTTGACTGAAGCTGGGTTTTTCTGTGTGCACGTTGAAAATTCTCACACTGGAAATTATTGCAGGATCAATCTTTATGTGACATGTAGCCCACAATTAGTACAACGATGTGGAAATGTCGTTTTGTGTGTTTGATGTTGCCAGAGGGTAGTGTAGGATAAGATACCTTTTCACATTGCAAGATACAAAAGGAGCCAGCATTCTAGACCTTTCCACCCTTATTGCTATGCCTTAAATTCAGGTATTTTGTCTGTAACATCTAGGTGAAAGCAATAAATATTTAACTGTGCTGAATAGGATCTGTCTTTAGGCCACACAGTGAAACATACTTTCCTTTAGTGCCAGTCAAGCAAGAAAACAATAGCCAGTCTGTTTAACAATAAGATGAGGTTACGGGGCTTTATCTCGGAGCAGGGTATAGTTAAGCGATAAAGTAATCTTTTCTTATATGTTTATGGCCATTTCAGCTTCTGTTTGGCTTGTGGCTTGCTGGAAACCTTTGAAAGCTTCTGAAGACAGAATTAACAACTTTTGTGTCAGGCTTTCTGAAGAGAGTAGTCCTTAACCCCAGTCATAGAAGTTGTAGTTAATGCCGAAGGTCCAAGAAACAACTGGCTTCAGCAGTTCAAAACTGTCTTTGCCTAAGGAGGCTCCCCAGCCCAGACCCTTCCTAGAGCAGAAGGTGGTTAATGATGGCTCACTGTCTCGGTGTGTTGGTGGGACAGCTTGGTGTCTTGGTAGGCTGCAGCTCCTTTGTTCTTCAGACAGGCTTAGTAAAGCCAGCTTTGATCTGTGTTGGTACAGCTCTGTGCAGAATGATATGCTTCACCTCCTAGCAGGGCTCATTATTTGAGATCATGTTTGATACTTGTAAGGATATTTTCTTCTGGACTGAAGCTGAATAAATTGGCCTCGCCTGACGAGAAGGCAGAATGGTCTGCAAGGAAGCCAAATGCGTTACCTTATTGATATTATTATGCTTTCTGGTCTCGTTAGCTTTCACATCTTAGTTACTAAACAGGACTTAGTATGGTAGATTGAAGGATGGATTTCAAATGTTAATTCCCTGTTTATTCCCCAGCGTGACCGTTTAGGGGTTTATTACAAGGGTTAGTGCTTTGTTGGATTGGGGTTGTGTGTGTTCTCATTCTTCAGAAAGGAGAGGTACCAGAGGGTTTTTGCCTAAGAGAGTTCAGTTTGCCTCCTTCTCTGCAACTCTCCTATGTACTTATATAGTCCACCTGAATGTAGGCCTGTTGCTGAGTCTACTTCTTCTATGGGCTTTTCAAGGTGAACCACGTATTGGTGATAAAAGAGAGTTTTATTTCCTTATTACACATATGCTGGAACTCAGTTAACATACAGCTCTTAACACAGGCTAAGTGAGATTTTCTTCCAAGCTCCATGCTCACAAAACCTTTTTTTGGGAAGAGAAAGCCATCTTCTTTGACCCAGTGGGCAAATAGATGTGTTACTACTGCAAGAAGTAACATATCTGCGAAATGCCCCCTTTGCTTTGCTATCTCCACCATCACCCTATAGAGGAAGCATACTGAAGATCTAGTCCAATTCCTAAATTTGATGTCTTTTTCCTTTCGTCTTCATTAGTGCCAATAAAGTATTACAGGTTACTCTATGTGGGTCAGATCTTTATTTAGAGGTTAGAACGTGTTGTGTGTTAGATTTTTATTCTGTAAAGTCCTAAAGAATGGCCAATCTGATTATATTAACCATTACCTAAAAAATAGGTGGGCTTTGGTAGGTTTTTCTTGAATGGAAGAAGGATTTTGATGTTTTTCTAAAAGAGATTCTTGCAGCTTTAGATTTTATTCTATTTGTGTATGGAAGCATCAAAAGGAAGGTTAAAAAGATGGTTTCTTCTCTAATGAATTTAGAATATTCACAATTAACATTACTGGAAAGCAATGAAGCTATGAGCCACAAAAGGATTTTCTTCTATTTCTTTTAATTCTTTTATGACCTCATAGAAGTTTATAGCAATTTAGAACACTAAAATGGAACATTTTTTAGTCCAAAGAGTTCAGGAAGCTACATGTTGTACTTCCTTGACCTGTATACTCAGCTTAAGAGATTTCTGTCTTCAGCTTCTTATTTTTGTTGCTTTGCTGCAATTCACCTACCTTCCAGTTGTGTCAGTACACCTGTTCATGATGTTGTACTGTGAAACAGAAGATGAAGATTAAAAAGAAAATTATTATGATATGTTGGAGAACCGCATCCCTCATAAATACTCTGCCAGTGTAGTTTGACAAAATGTGTTTGTGTAGTGCACAGTGCATTAGGATCTCAGTCTGTGCCTGGATTTACAGGCTCAGTTAGTGTTTACATATCTCTCAACTATCCTTTTTTCTCATGCATAACATAACTGTTGTCTCACCCAACGCCCATCATAGGTGAGTGACTGATCAATGGTCAGATGCAGTGAATCATGTCACTGTTTTGTGAGTCTATGTATGGGAAGCATGTGGTTTAATGGTGCTTATTTGAGTGTAGCCCCACTTGATGGCACACATGTGGCAGCAGGATAGCGTCATAGGTTTCATGGTCCTTGGTCCTCACAGCTCTGCTCTGTAGCCTTCTCTGGCACGTGGAGATGCCAAGGGCAAGGGATACCACAGTGCAACCCTGTACAAGTGTATTAGATCTGAGTTATTGAAACGATCCACCGTGAAAGACAGTTGTGTGTCAAAGGCTCAGTGAGCGAAGTTTGTGAGGTCTAAGTGCTACTGCTTGCCATAATTTCAGGATGTTGCTGTATATGTATATAATACTGAAGAAGCATGAGAAAAGTTCTCAAATGCATCTCTCTCTGCATCAGTAAAAGCATGCTTAAGGTACTTTTAAAATTTCTGTTTGTACAGCTGATATGTGTATTTTAATGGTAGTGTAGCCTGCTTTATATGTGTAAAATGATTCAGAACTCGATTATAATTACATTTCTTGATTATATTTTTCCTTTGAGGGTAAGTAGAGCATCAAGGGAGGTAAAATCATGTTTTACAACGTCGTTCTAATTACTGCAGTTTGAAAATGGGCAGAGGTAAAGAGAAGAGCGGTGGAAGGTGACAGAACAAAAGAAAGACTGCTTTGGAGTTGAGATAACGGGGCTGTAATTCAGAGCTACCTTAGTGTTCTTGATATCCTGTAGAAAAGCCTTACTGGCAAGAATTATTTCTGAAAGCCCAGCACAAACTAAATATGGCTGCAGTGAGATGTAAGTGGTGTGCAGACATTGCCTTTATTCTTGTGTGATGCTGAACTCAAGGGAATGCTGATACATTTGAATTACATGATACATTCTGTGAGACATCACAGTAAAAAAAGTTTTAAAAAAAGGCATAGGAGAAGAGCTGCTTGTTCCTTCTCCACTGCTTTCTTCCTCTTTTTTTTTTTCCTTTCCTTGAGAAATAGCAAGCAAGCAGGGTGAGCACCTAATTTAACATGTCTTCTAAAATGATGGTCCCAGTTTGCAAATATGGCATTGAAGGCTTTCAACTTCTAGATCAAACTGTTCCAGCACAGATCAGTAGTCCTTACCATTTGTCTTTTATTCAGAAGCTTTTTTGAAATAAATTGTTTGAATGGGTTTAATTTTGAGTGTGCAGGTATTGTCACAAATCTATTACCTTTAAAATTTTATATTGGCATGCTATGATAGAGAGAAGCCAAGATGTAATTGGTATGGATTCTGAACTCATTTCCTAAAGACAATCCCCATAGGCAAGCCTAAAGGTACTTGAAAAGTAAGATAAGATGAATTGGTGCTGCCTTGGCTTGTGCTACCCATTTTTTTTTTTTTTTTTTNTCCTTGGCTTGTGCTCCCCCTTTTTTTTTTTTTTTTTTGACAAGGTGTTTTACCCTTTTTATCAAGTACTTTTCATCACATTCATGATAAAAATCAATTAGCAAGAGAAGGTGAACTTTTGCCTAGCACTTCAAATTAAGGACCAAGTATGAACAAATTTAATACTGACAAACCATCCTGCATAATTCATTGATTTTTATTCTCATTGCTCAATAGCAAAAGCCACTGGGAGATGTGAACTGGATGAGTTTATATGTCTATGGAAACTTGCTACTAAATTTGAAGTAATTCCACAAGTGTGACTTCCCCAGAGATTGAAGGGTTGTGCTAATGTCATGGCAGGGATAACATGAGTAGAAATGGGAATTTGTAGGAGTAACCAATTGGGTTTGCAAAATCCTTATTACTGAGGTAATGAAAAATGGGAAGCAACGTGGCTTGTTTTTCAGATTTCTAGGTTGCAAAATCTGTATTAATAGCCTACTACACACAGGGTGTGAGATTTTTGTTTGGTTTTAACACTTGCTAAGTTAAAAAAGTAAAACCTTCGGACAGTTGAAACAGGAATCTTTGTGTCTAAATGCTGTTAACATTGAACAAAATCATCCTAAGAGAATGCGTTCCACCAGTCAAGACTGCAGAAGCAGGCCCGTTATAGTTATTCTTGTTAAAAAATTAACAAGCTTCGTATTCCGTTTGAAGGGGTGCAGTAATTCATTAGTTTTGAAACCACACTTTCATGACTTCCGTTTCTACCTTTTTTCAAGGTAAGATAGATATTTTTCCACCTAGTTAGTTCATTTGATCCTTCAATAGTTACCTAAGAGGCCATAAAAACATAATGGCAAACTACCTTTAAGAGATTACCACTCTTAAAGTAAACACATGTTCTGATTTGAAAGCCACCAGCTGCTCATGAATGTAATGTTTAACATGGCATGAAAATAGAGGAAGTATTTCCATGCAAAATCAAATCATATAATAGTACTAAAGAAATCTGTGGCCAGATCCTGTGGGGTTTTGAGCTGGTTTTACAGGGAGTGCGGGAGATTAATTTTCATTTAAGAACTTAGATTATAAAGAGAATAACTAGAGAAAGAGACAGTCAATATGCCAAGCCCTGGTTTGTGTTCCTGCGTGTTTGACATCTCCTTGCAAAGGATGGCATCCATCCCTGGGTGATGAGTTCACTGCAATGTCAAGGATGCCCTGAAACAGAAACACATATTCTTGCATCCCACTGTACTGCTCCAGTCCCTTTTATCTGTGCTGGTTTTGGGTTTGTTTGGTTTTGGTTGGTTGATTGGTTTGGGGGGTTTTTTGGCAGATAACTAAATCAGTAGCAGTTGAGAGGTTATTACATCAGTGAGTGAAATACTTTGTGCCCGGATTTTGTGCCCGTTTTTCACAAGGGATATTGGCAGATGACAAAGTGTATGGAAGAGAGGAACAATAAGGGTTCAAGTCTGGAACTGAGTGCTTTGTAGTAGGTAATTCTCTACAAGAAGATATTAAGACGTAGCTTGCTTACCTGGTAATCAGGTACATGTCTACAGTGTAAACTACATGAGAGCAAGTTACTTAGCCTTGTCTTTGTAGTTGGGGAGGGCAACAGGCATGTCCAGGTGAAGTTCATCTCGTGCTAATGTAAACAGCAAAAATAGCATAAATGCCTCTTTCAGGCAGAAAGTCCACATAATATGTCAAATGTCCCACTACAACCATTGCATCTCAGACATGTGGACCCAAAAGCTGGCTACCTTTATACCTTTTCCACCTTGCACTGGTATGATGCACTGGCATGAGCAGACTCCTCTAACTGCAATTGTTGTCTGTGGCCCAAAATCATGGGCAGGTCAGCTGTGAAGCTGCTGACACAGTGAGTTCCCTGGGGGAACTAGAAGTAAATAGGCTAGCATAGTTTATTTATAGCAGGGGAGCATCTCAGAGAAAAAAAAGTAGACTCAAACTCCAAAATGCACTGACTTCAAGAAGTTTATCAGCGATCAAGTAAATATGTTTAACAGACCCCCTCTACACTGTTCTCTGTTGACATCATTTAGTTAAAAACCTGTTTCAGTCGAGACAACTCTCCCCACCCCTTTCCATCTCTTAGGTACAGGGCTCTGGACTGATTACCTTGGATGTTGTCCTATCTTATGGGTCACTTCTGGAATCGTATTTAATTCCGTTACCCTGCATTTAACCTACTCACACGCAACATACCGACTACTTCATGTTTCACAAATCTGTTCCACTGAAGTGTTTCACCATAGAGAAAGCAAGATTTGCCAGCATTTATGTGAGTTTTGGGTGAGCCTGACACTCTGCTTAAGGTCACAAACTCTTGCGAAAACGAAGTTTATGCTTTGGGATCATGAATCCTTCATAAATGGTTCAGCTGAAATCTAACAAAAGCCTTGGCTTCAGGAATCATAGGCAGAGAGAGGAGAGTTACCTAAATAAAATTTAAAAAAGTAATTTCTGATTTGAAGTGCTTCAAAGAGATCTGGTTTTCTGACTTCTCACCCAGGAAAATCAGGACTTGAGTATGTTCAAGCTGGCTACCCAAAAGCCAAGATATAAAAAATTACTGAAAATTATTCATCTTTTAAAACTTAACAGAAATGTTCCCTAGTAGATATAAGCCTGAAACACAAGACTTGATTTTGGAACTTTGAAACTTCAAATTCTGCAGTTTAGTTCATATCTGTCTTACTTCCACGATAATTTCTTTTCTGAAAATCAGGACAAATTGAAAGTTATGATTTCTGCAAAATGACATTTCAAATTCATTATCTAAAGATTTTTAGTAATCACTGAATTCAAATCTGGAGGCTTGTTTCAGTTCCTTTTCTACCTCGTTGGTATATTAGAATTGAATATGATTGCTTGGAAGTACAGATATAATCACGCTAGTGAGAAAGCAGGTAACAGTAAATTTTCCTCTTATAACTAAAAAGAAAAATTATCAAATAGGGTGGAACACTATTGCAGCTCCTGCTTGAAACGCTTGCTGCTGCTTCTGCTTAACTTGTATGCTGCTTCACTTGGCATTTTATATAATAAAGGCTTCAGTATTTTTCTTCTAATTTAGTGCAAATAGTTCATACTACAGAAGGGGAATTGCAAAGTGTATTCAGAGGCAGCTTCTCTAAAGCACAGAGAGAAAGAAGGCAGTGAAAAAGGGAGTACTTTGGTAGGTGAGAAGGAGGTAGCAATGTGAGTGGGGGGATTTTCTGGGAACTGTGAAAATAAACATAGGGAATGATAATGGCAGTGAAGAAAAGGAAGGGGATAGAGATGGTAAAGAAACTGGGACTGTAGAAAAAACAGAAGTGAAATAGAGGAAAGGGTTAGTGAAGATGAAATGGAGAGAGTCAAGACTGCTCCTGTGTTCCATCAGTTTCACGACTGTTTTATCTTTTTGGAGGGAAGGCAGAAGAGGGAAGATTGAAAGCCTCGTCATTAAGGACATACTTAAGGAATAAAGAGGGGCCTCATAAGTAAAATACATATATTCTATCATTAGAGTAGTTTGAGTAGGCTTGGATATATAAAGCAACTATATACTGAAAGGCATGGTTCTTAGAAACTGTTTTCTGTCATGCTTATTATCTTAATTGTTGCTAATGATTTATCAAATTATTTTGCTAACAATCTCTACAGAAAAGACTTGGAGTAAGAAGTCTATTCTGAGGTTTCCTTTCTTCATAACGAGACCATGTTTCCTATTCACCCTGAAAAGAGATACTACCTTAAACTATCTCAGCTATATTCTTCCATACCAAGCCCAAAGGTATTGTGAGGCTTATCCCTTTGCTGCTGAGGTAGATGAGTATGACATCTACACTGTGAAAAATGCAAACAGAAGGGGTGCCTTTTCCTTGGGTATGCAACTTGGGTTTTGTTAGCTCCTGATACTAGAAGCACCCAGGAAAGTAATTAATGTCTTTGGGAACTGTGGGGGGTTTCTTCTCTGAATAGCTACCAATAGGTTTCTCAATTTAAGCATTTAGAAATAGATATGTTAAAGAAAATCCAGTGGCTGCTTCATTAATATGCTGGGGTTTGTGCTGTTCAGCAGCATTACATTAGGTTTGTCCCTGGCTTGCTTTCACTTCCTGCATAAAATGACAGCAAGGATGTATTTGGACCAGCCCTATGTACTTTTTTACAATAGGTAATGCATGTTCCAACAAATAGCATTGTGTGTCTATTGGACTTCATCACTCTGTTTACGCCTTTGAAAGAAATTACTAGACATTTCTTAATTATTATAATTACAGATTGAAAAGTTCTTTGTCTGTTCCATGCCATATATTATCCTGAGGTGAAGGGTAGAAGAGAGCAGAAGGGGAACTCATTAAAAGTCTGATTAAAATTCCATGTTGACACACCTGCAAAGAAACATGTCTGATGAAATCCCACCACCATTTAAAACAATGGGAACCCTGGAAATAATTTCAGTAGGGCTAGGATTTTACCCTGCTTGCAGGGGAAGACACACTGGTCCCAGTTCTTCTAAAAAAGCCCAGGTGAAGAAGAAGTAGAATCGGGAAACATCAATGGCACCAGCACCATTACAGGCAGCAGTACTAGTAGAAAAGGGAAACAGTTGAAATCAGCTTAGATATGTAGATACTTAACCATGCAAATCCCCATGTTCAGGTGAAGATACTAGGTAAATGTCAAAGTTACAGATGAATAACATGACTCCCACACGCATAGTGAAACCACAAGCGACCTGAGCAGGTCGTCTCAAATAAAAGCCAGAAAAGCGTTTATGCCAGAATTTCATGTGCTCTTTCTAAATACTTCATGACCTATAGGAAGATGATTCTGTTCAGAAAATCTTCCTTTAAAAATGTTGCTGGCACTGTTTTTCACATCTCCTTTTCTGCAGATACTTGAGCTGTTACCTTAGTACCAGGGATTGGCTTGCGTGGCTCTACTTTTACAAGAGGGAAATAACTAGTTAACATGAGAAGAATTTAAAAATCACCTGCAATAGATTTTCCATACATAAGAGCATCTTGATTTTAAGGTCAGAATCCTCTAAGTCAGGAAGTAAACGCTATTATCAAATTAAAGAGTTGGGAGAATCTCCCATTTCCTGACAGACCAGGCAGTCAATTTCTAGTCCTTGTGTGGCTGAACCTTTCATCTGTCACTGATCCAGGGCTGAACAGCATTGTTCACTCTGTTCCTGAGGTCAGGGCAATTTACAGGGGAGGAAGAAGGAAACATTTCTCTGGAGGGATTTTTATTTATTTATTTATTCTGCAAAACCTCAGAAGCTTGGAATGCCAAAAGGCTGCCCGACAGAGAGTGATTAACTATCAACATCACAGCAGGGGTGATCAAAACTGGATTATATCTGACTTTGTATGAAATGCTAACTTCTAGAGAGCAGCTTAACTTAGAATCCCAGGTCGTATTGCCCTGGAAGTGCTTCATGTGTCTTCCAGTGTTTTTCGCAGAAGCCACAGGATTTCTGTGGGTGCTGCAGAGTGCATGCAGACAGCTGAGTTCCTGCGTGCCCCTCGGCTGCCTGTGGGAAGAGAGACCCCAAAAACAGACTGCCTCTTCCAGAGCACTGCCTAAAGCCTGCTCCCAAAAGCTCACTTTCTGAGGGATATTGCATGCCCCTTTTTCCCTCTCCAGAAGTTGCACTAAAAGGAAAATCTTTGTAAAGCATGAGAGCACTGGAGCTGATTTTGTGTGGTATCAGATGCCTCGGTCAGCTCCCTTGGCTGCGGGGGGATCCCTGCCTTGGGAGTGGGAGGGCATGCAGAGGCAGTGAGAATGGTAGTCCGGTGCTGCCGAGCAGAGAGCACAGGCACTGGGAGCTTCTGGGACGCTCGGGGCTTCTAGCTGGGCACATTGCAAACTGCCCTGGAGTTATACCCGCTGGAGACCTAGGTGCCCTGGGGCACAGGGAGGTCATCCAGCCCCTGTTTCTTGAAAAGTTCCCTGAAACTACCACCACCACCACAGTGATGGTGGTGTCACTGTATTGGCTTAAGGATGTAGGCCAGGTAAGGCTTGAAGGCAGAATTAATATTTTTTTTTTTTTAGAGCAACTGTAAAAGTAGAAAAACTAGACAGCCTTCAGGCGCACCAGCCATTCTCCATGACTCCACTTCGATGAATTATTGTGGTTTGCATGGATCCTCTCAAGATTTCTGGCCATCTCTGCCAGTGGGGCAAGAGGATATCCTTTTCTCCTTTCTCTGTCTCACATGAGAGTGAAATGGTATTTTCTGTTTTTATCACTGGCTGAAGATTCATTTTTAGCATAGTCATGAGTTGTAAGTAATTTACAGCCCAAGCAGTGGAACTTCACTCCCAAACCTTAAACCTTGAACATTCCAGGCATTCCTGGCTAGGAATTTTTGCAAGCCTTTTTTAATGAACCTGCCTGAAGTATACATTTCTCTGGGTTTTGAAGAGCTCAGGTCCAGAGCTTGCTTCTTGCTGTCCCTAACTTCAGTGGCAAGTGCATTTATCATTGTTATTTGACAGAAAACTCGAATGGTTGATGTCTTGGATTGATGTTGTATGAAGGTACATTCCTTGCTTTTATGGAGATCTGGCAATTAAGACAAATATTTGTTCTTGAGGTCTTGCAGCTTGTGATTGCTCTCTGTGATAGAATGATATGTTTTCTTTTATCGCCATTTCTGATTACATAAACAAATAAAAGAAATAAACCTCTGTGGGGCTTTTTTTTTTTTTTTTATAACTTCTGTCTAACCTGTCTGTACACTGTTGTACACTATGCTTCCATCCAGTCTGTAGCTTGAGTTTCTTGGGTATGGAAAATACGTGTCTGATTCTTAACAACAATTTATTAACAGGACATTTCCAAGTTCCCGGACAAAGATTACACAGTGCTGGGTGAAGGTGGAATCATTCTGAGCGGAGGCCAGAGAGCACGAATCTCACTAGCAAGGTGAGTATTTTGCTCTCTTAGTAGTGTACTGTTTCATATATAAGGAAAGTATTATGACTAAGCACTTAAATACGTATGGACCAAGTCCTGCTAAATAAATATCCTGCAGGTATATCAGCAACGTCATTTTACTATAAGAAATCTGAGTTTTGCTATGCAATTGTGTTTGTGATACACCTGCATATTTATTTATTGAATTTGAAAAGTTTGATGTCAGATGCTTGCTATGGCTTAGCTGAAGATGAATCTTTCCCTCCCTGATGCAAGATGCTGTTTGGAGGTTCAGACCTTTAAGTATAGCTTTCTTAAGTACTGAAGAAACCCATACAGAGATACAAATAAGAAATATTCCAGGATCTTTCCCTGCTATGACACTTCTACAAAGCAGTTTATATATTGATTTATGACATAGTCCCTGTCTTGAGGTAACAAAAATGAAAAAAAATGCCACGTTTCAAAAAATGTTGCTAATAGTTTTGGTCTTTTTCTGTTTCAAAAAGAAAAAGTGGAAAGCAATGGCTAGTCAGTACCTGTGAATAATGGTCTGGCCTTGTCTGCTTGACATTCCAATGTTAGTAATTCCAAAGGTCTACAGAACAATAACATAGGTGTTTGTCTTATAAATTAGCTATGTGTTTCAGCAGAATCACTTAGCTATCATCAGAAATCCAGTAATGACAGCTCTGATGTGTAAATGGCCCCATTTATTTCTGTGCCAAGTGCAAATTATGCTGGTTCCCATGCTCAGAACACTGGCTAGAAGTAAAATCACATTATGGTGATCCACACTGGCATGCCATAAAAGATGTACATGTCTGTGTGAGGCTAAAAGATGGGTTCATAAAAATAGAGGGGCTTTCAGTGTGGATCTTTCTAGTGGATTTGTGAGAGGGAAGAGGCATGTGGATGGTTCTGTTTTATGCGGTAAGATAAGAGAGGAGAGGAGGAGCAGGCAAAGCTTTCAGAGCAAAAAAACCCCAACCAACAAAACCCACTTAGATTTTCATTTAAAATGCAACATTTACATGAAGTATTTCACAGATTCTATGAATAATCATGTCTGTCACTTTTCAGATGGTCACAGCTCATTTACTGGAGGATTGCAGAACTGATAAAATATATTTTTGTGAGCTATATATAATTACTATTTTTAAAACAAATGTCCCAAAGACACAGGCTGTATCTACATTTTGTTTGGGCTCCAGCCTAAGCTCAGCATATTGCAAGGTGTTCAAGTGTTGAGGTGTGGGTTGCACATGAAGCTCTGAGAAAGCTACAGGAGAAAATTTAGGATTACAGCCCTGGGTTGTACCCATCTGCACTGGTGATAAGCTGGACGTATTTGCTTGGACTGGCTGCATACATGTGTCTGGTGTACTCTGTGCAAAGTTATGTGAAATGAGAAGTGCCATCAACCAACTGTCATGAGAAGCAGATGGAGATTGCCTGAGTCCATCTTTCTTACAGAGCACTGTCAGTGCCTGCAGCTACAACTGGGGGAAAGAAAGGACCAAGGGGAAAAAACAGTGCATGCCCTGGGTTTGAGCTAGCTCACTGGCCCGGTACACTGAAGCCAGTCATGTATAGCTACTAAGTCCAGCATACAAATTAGAGCAATAATTTGAGTGCTACCATTATTCCAGGAAAAAACCTGCAAACTTTTTGATGATGAAAGTGCCAACTATGAACTTTTTGTTGTTGTGCAGCCACTACATCATAATGTATGGTCAGTGAAATCCATCATGACAGAGGATTTTGCAATAAAGTTGCTTGGTTTATTAACATAATATACTATTACTGAGGGCTTTTTCTCCTGGTGGTGAAATATTTTCACATTGTTTAACGTAATGCTTTCAAAACTTGTTTTTAGAGTACTTTAAAAAGTACTGAAATGCAGCTGTCCAAATTTTCTTTACTAATTATACGCTGATTCATATCACATAATGATTTTCATACTCACCGAGGAAGGCAAGGGGCCTTTTTGAACTTCTGTTGAAATTGATTTAAAAAAAACACCTCTTAACCACAGGTTTAAGTTTCAGTGAGCCATGTCCAGGCACATACAGCTTAAGGCCCTAATGCTACAAATAGTTTTTCACGCCCTGGACTCAAAATATTGTACAGTCCCATTGCAGGTAATGTTTGCAAGATTGTGGCTCACTAATATACTTGTCTTTGCTCCCCAGTTTTTTTTAAGTACTTTTAAAACTAAGTGCTGAGACCTAAGTCTTTTCACACACTTATTTACATATATGTAATATTCCCTCAGGCACCAGTAGATGGTAGGTACTAGATTAGGTACTAAATCCCCATTTAAATGGTCATTGTACGCCGATGGGGACTGTCAGTTTCAGGCCATAAACAGATCTACATAATCAGAGTAACCTGTGTAAAAGGCAGCTGTATAGCTTCTTTTGCACAGAAATAAATGGATAACTGAGTTAGTTTGTAATGTGGTCTGCAGCAAGGAAAGACTTTATTGAAAGATGTCTTAAAAGCACATTTGAAGTTGAACTCCAGCTCCATATTGATGATGTAGAAAAGTCTATCAATTACAAGTTTTTGAGACAAAACTGTAAAGGCATTCTTTTTAAATTATATTTATGTACATGTATAAGACTTGTGAAAGTTAATGTAATTTCCATTTTCTTTGTTCAGAGCAGTGTACAAAGATGCTGATTTATATCTCCTGGATTCTCCTTTTGGACATTTAGACATTTTTACAGAAAAAGAGATATTTGAAAGGTACCGTGTGTTTTGCTAGAATGCATTTAAGAATCCCACCAAGCAGCACAAAGTAAAACCAAGAACAAAAATTTAATAACAGTACAAAAATACTGCAGTGATCAAAATTACACCTTTTGGGGATGTTTATTTTTAGGGATTCTCATGACTGAGCATTTTGTGTTAGCAGTAGGACAGCGTACTGTGCTGGGAACAAGCCTGGGCCGGGTGTGAGCGTTACTGCTCCCTCTTCCATCTCAACGTATTGAGCCTGCTATAATCTACTACTCCCAGAGTGCATGGCTTTATATCTGGTGTATCTGTGTACCACAAAGACTTTCATTTTAAAACCCTACCTGCTTTGTAAGTATAAATTTTTAGAAAAAGCTATATTTGTCTTGTTTTTTTAATCACTGAAAGACTGGTCACCTCAAAGTGCCCACTGACCAAGAGATTGGCAGCAGGTTGGCCAAAGACAGAGACTTTTGGGTTGTCCTGGTGGTATAGCTCAAAACACTAAGGATACACACTGCCTTCCATGAGCTTTTCAGTCACCATAAGTTTGAATTTTTGAAATCGAGCTAATACTTTTGAGTTTGGTAGCAAAAGATCTAAGTAACCCTAAGATGAAAAGATATATTTCATTTTCAAGTTGAACTGTGCTTTTTGGATTGCCATGAAAATGATTAAGTTTCCCCCTTTTTTTGGTTCCTGCGATAAAGTACTCGCCGTTTACACATCTCAGCCTTACCACCTCCTTTGTAGTTTGAGGGAGCACCTAAGACTGCTCATACTGGGAGGGGGCACGTAAAAGCAAATACTTTAAAAGTGAAAGGGGTAAAAGCAACATTTAAACATGAAGAAAAAAATCTAATTTTTAACACTTTCATCTTTTATAGCTGTGTGTGCAAGTTGATGGCAAATAAAACTAGGATCTTGGTGACTTCAAAACTGGAACATTTAAAGATTGCTGACAAAATATTAATTTTACATGAGGGGAGCTGCTATTTCTATGGAACGTTTTCTGAACTTCAGGGTCAACGGCCAGACTTCAGCTCAGAGCTGATGGGATTTGATTCTTTTGATCAGTTCAGTGCAGAGAGAAGAAACTCAATTTTAACCGAGACTCTCCGACGGTTTTCCATTGAAGGAGAAGGCACGGGATCACGAAATGAAATAAAGAAGCAATCTTTTAAGCAAATACCAGATTTTAATGACAAAAGGAAGAACTCCATAATTATTAACCCCCTTAATGCAAGTAGGAAGTTCTCAGTAGTGCAGAAGAACGGGATGCAGATCAATGGGATAGAAGATGGCCACAACGACCCACCAGAAAGGAGGCTCTCGCTGGTACCTGACTTGGAACAGGGAGATGTAGGTCTGTTTCGGAGTAACATGCTAAACACTGACCATATGCTGCAAGGTCGGAGGAGGCAATCTGTGTTAAACCTGATGACGGGCACCTCTGTGAACTATGGACCAAACTTTTCCAAAAAGGGAAGTACAACATTTCGGAAGATGTCTGTGGTGCCTCAGACAAACCTGTCTTCTGAGATAGATATCTACACAAGGCGCTTGTCTCGAGACAGTGTCTTAGACATAACTGATGAAATCAATGAAGAGGATTTGAAGGTATGTGTTGATTTACATTCATCTTGGCTTTTTATATGGTGATAGTTTAGTGCAATATACTTACATATTTTTCTACTTGAGTATGTCATTCCTAATACAGTACCTCTCTGTGGAATATCTTTTTGGAATATCTGTGAATATTTTTTAACTCAAATATCTTGAAATCATTGAAACCCTCAAAAATTTATTTTGCCTGATTTATTTTTTTTAATGCTCTCTGTAGAGAATTTCGATACGGAATTTTAATCTCCTGCACTTTAATCTACCTTTAAGATTTATGCTAAAATGAAACTTGAAACCATAACATGGAAAAGCATTGCTTTAAAACATTTATGTAAAATTGATATTTGAAACGTTAAGGCTCATGGAAAAAGTAAAATACATTTGAAGAACTAGCACAGTTTTTAAAACAGGAATTGGATCAAATTTGACAAATTTGTCAGACTGCTTAGCTCTTCTGTTCTGATACAGATAATGAACAGAGGAGTAAGTTGGATTTTACTCCTTTTTTATAGATGTGCTGGAAATTATGCAATTAAGGTTGTTTTATGCCAAGAACTGGACCAAGATTCCCTTTTTCTGATAACCATTAACTGGTCATGATGAACTACTTTTATTTTCAAAACTGACAGCTGATTTTCACACAATAGGAAAATTTTCTGAAGTAGCTTCCCAGGTGAAAAAAAATCTACAAGAAATACTTAAACTCATAGTTTGCTGAAGTACTGCTGTTTTTTTCTTTTGCTTTATTGATGTCAGCAGAAAAAAACACCCTCAAAGTATTTACAAATTTACTCAAACAGCACAATAATAATCTCCATTGAAAGGAAATAGCTATTGATTAACCATTTCTGGGATTCTAGTAGTGCTGGACAAATCTTGGTTGTTTCTTTCAGTGTTGTCTGAAAATTTCAAATAATCTCTAAACTGTGTTGTTGTATTAAAGATGACTCAACCAGTCAGTACCTTCCTCTCCAGCTGTTATCTGCCAATTTGAATGCTGCAGTTCCATTATTTGGAGTGAGTTAGCAGAAAGAATGACAGCATTCATGTGTCAGAAATTCTCATATATAGATATTATTACCATTCTTACTGTGGTCTTATCAATTCTTTGACAGGAATGCTTCACTGACGATGCTGAAAGTATGGGTACTGTTACCACATGGAATACCTATTTCAGATACATTACCATCCACAAAAACTTGATTTTTGTTCTAATTTTGTGTGTGACTGTCTTCTTAGTTGAGGTAAGAAAATCTGTGCTTGATGCCATGTTACTACAAATGGTGTGTGTTCAAACTGTGTTCTTTGTGATAAAAGGATAAATGGATATAGCATCAAGACATTAGCTCATATATGTATTGCCGATTGGCAACTGCTGTTAAATGAGATCGCAGTGACTTTTCTACTGTTTAGATGAGTGTTTCTCACTGAAGATAGTGATTAGTGCATGGCAGCAGAAGACCCACCTTCTCAAATTATCTCAGTTATTTTCTGCTGCACGGTACCATAAATAAGAGTTGTTGCCCTGTGCAGGTCACTTGTTCACAGTGAATAATCTTCCATTTTCCATTAAAAGATACCTTTGCAGAATTTTGCGGGGGTTAACAATAATAATTACTAGTGTTTTTTTGATGAGCACATACATAAATTCTGGAGAACTGCTTTCAAAAAAGTGTTAGTAGCTTTGCTCCTAGTGAAGGAAGAGTGGTAAGGCAGAGCTGAATGCCTGTGATGGCATTTAAAGATGGATGGGGTGTTCCTGCAGCATGCAGAGAAGACTTTTTCCAAGTACAGTGGAAAATGCTGTCAGAAAAAGTGCTGAAGAACATCTGCCTGGTCATTTGAGTCTGACTGTTTTTCTTTTAACAGAAATTGCCTGCTTTTTATGTTGTTTCCCAATTTAGGAAAGACTTTTAGCATATATACAGAATCTCATAATGTCCTCTTTTACAATTAATATCCTAAATCAAGTATTTTCTGAGGGGAGGAACATGTTTTGGAGAGAGGACTGGGAGATTAATGTATTCATATGTCAACTTATAAAATATGGTACCAATTTCTCTTGGCATTTTTCAACATGAACTGAAAGAAGAGTCCATTAGGAATATAGGACTATTTTCTGGCTAATTGTGTCAATGAAAGGTTTTTAGCAGTTCTGTGGTGGCACTGAAACTTCTAGTATCATCAAATTTGGAGAAGGATATGATTGATGGTATCCTGAATTAACACTGATGTTATGTTGCAGGTGATTTTAATTAGTCCTTCTGGACCAGGAATAAAGCCTAGAGCTTAGACCAGGAATAAAGCCTGGAGCTTAGATCTAGTTTGAGATCCCAAATTTTTAAACCACCTCCAGAACCAAGACAGTATTTAGATGTGTAGCTGTTCTTACCATGTAAATTTTATTTTCATGGTAGTGGAAAATGGCTGTGTGAAAGGCTACAACAGCAAAGCTGAATGTGAGTTGTAGGGGAAAAGGAAATTTTAACTTAGAAGTATGTCAGATTTATCCCTGTATATTCAGTGTCCTAATTCAGCATTTCTAATCTTGATTACAAATTTTTGCTTTTAAATTAGACTAAAATATTTTAAAATAGTTCAAAAGCCTCATCTTCTAATTGAAGAACAAATCTTATCACAAAGAATGTATCCATCTAAGTTAAACTTCCTAGTGTGACTATTACTTAAGTAAAAGCCTATTGATAAATTAATGGGCTGGAAGATATTCAGTCATAGCACAGACTATATAACCTTTAGCAAACCTCTGTCCATGAAATGAAATACCATGCCAAGTGGTTACGTGGCCTGTGCTAACTGTTTGTACCCTTCTAACCTTAGACAATGAAGAGAGGCTAGCGATGAACAACATCCAAGTGCTGAACTGAGGGACTAGTGACAAGTAAATTGAAAGTGAAGTTTTGACACCCTGAGACCTGGGTGGGACTGTTGTGGAAATGATAGAGATACTATTGTAGATTTAGAATAGATTGTTTTATATTGTATGTTCCAAGGTGAGTCCATACAGATCACCATAAACAGGGCATCACTTGTAAATTCTTCCTAGATTTGAGGGATGAGGGTGGTGGTGTAGCTCGCCTAAGTGGCTCAAAACTGTGTTTCCTAGATGTAATACCCAGAGACTAGGGTTGCCGAACTGGAAGAAGACCAGTTATGAATGGAAACATATAGAAAGGCTTTGCGAAGTTATTCTGTCACGATATTGTCTACCTTCAACTTCACAGCTGACAAAACTCTTCTGTTGTGAGGAGTCAAGAATTCTGTTGGGAGATATAAAAAAATTACTGTGAAAGATGCCTGATCCTTACAAATGCTTAGATTCAGGTCATCATGGTCAATCTTGAGTTATTTACTGTAAGACCTGCAAAAGTTAGTGGTTCCCAAGGAGAAGACTTCAATTATGTGCTGAGGTATTATCACAATACATTCCTGTACCAGTGCCATAAAAGTATATGGGAAGAGGATCATAGAAACTATGTTTCAACCCTTAGAAAAAAGATGGTAGGCAGAAATAGAGCAGACTGAAATGTGGTGGACCAGATGAAGATCTCCAGTGTCTCAGTGGACAGATAAGAAAATGTGTGCAGAGAAGCTTCTGTTGAGCACTGAAGCATCTCACAATAAAAAGGGTTTAATTCCACATTTAAAAAATATTAAAATAGGTTATGTGGAGAGTTATGTAAAACTAGCAGCCAAGCAGTATCAGACAAGTAGATATATTAAATGTAGATATCGGCTAGCAAGAACAACAATGCAAAAATAAGTGTTAAAGGTTTGACTTTCATATTTGAATAGCTGCCTTTGAAGATATTGAGAGACTTACTCTTATAGGGCCATCAAGAAATACTAATCTTTAAAACTTAAAATATGTTAAAGCATACAGTGAATGTTCCTTGTCATTAGGAATGCATTAGCAAGCCTTTGTTAATAGTATGGTAAAAAACAATAAAAGAATATTTAGGCACTTGAGAGCCTGATTGTAATACAAGTCTAAATGTAGCTTTCCTGGTGGGATGCTCTAAATGATTTCTGTGGAAAGAGGAGCAGATATGACAAGGTTTTTGCTTCAGGGAAGTTTGACTTCCATGCATTTATAATGCTCTCTCTGAAAACAATTATAAAGTCAGTGAAAGAAGATAAGTAAGAAAAAGTACATAATGTGACAAGACAAAAAAGTTTACTCTTTTTTCTTTGGTCACAGGTAGCTGCTTCTGTTGCTGGGTTATGGTTTCTTAAAAAGTAAGTAGTGGTGATCATTTATTGAGAAATTCGGGCATCCTTTATATTGATTTTTGCTACAAATAATTAAGTTCTGCCAGAATTCTGTATGGATAGGCACTAGCTTATATTCAATAAAATGGTTCATAGATGGATGATCTAAATACTTCATGTAGGTGGTATCTTAAGCTGGTACTTCTTTAAGTGCTAACAGTCAAATGGTTTGTGCCTTGTTATTGAGCACATAACAGTGCATGCAAGACTTTTCCTGGG
>VYZV01036734.1:541-15708 GCA_013401275.1 Pandion haliaetus | reverse complement strand
GCCCATGGCAGGGGGTTTGGAACTAGATGATGTTTAAGGTCCTTTCCTACCCAAACCATTCTATGATTCTATCAATTGTTTAATGAGGCTTCAGTACTTTCATTTTGGACATATGCAGAATCATCAGTGACTGAATAAGGTGCATTTGAAAACCATTTCTTAAGTTCAAAAGAGGACCAGCAAATCGTGCACTATGCCTCATGCTAAGATTTAATTTATTCTGGTACCATGACTTTTACACAGGCTTCCCTCCCTCCTGCCCTTACTTTTTTATGCAAAACGTTTTCTTTAGATTCATTTATTAGTATAAATTAATGTTATTTTCTTCACTGAAGTAATTTCTTGCCAGCAAGATGCCCCAAATTCTGGAGGATTCACACCAGTTTTTACTAAGAAGTGGATTTAAGGTACTTCTGTATTGCTAGCTTGCATAACAGAAGCAAAGTACAGTAGTATAAAACTGCCACGTTTGTACATTTATCCTTTTGATAAACCTGATCGTTTGTGGCTTAACTCGGGTACCTTTACATTGCAATCAATGTGCAAAATACAGACACTTGCAGATCACTAAACAATCTATGCCTGGAAGTAGAAAACATGTAGTCCAATCAGTGTGGTGCAAGTCTAAGCTAGTCAACCTGATTATGACATGAGCTATTTATCTCATGCACTGGACTGTGCTGAAATGAATATACTAGTTTAAGGATTGAGATGCATATCTGTGCACTGTACTACAGTCTCCATCTAGACACATCACCTCACTAAAGGGTAGGCAGAAGACCTATAATGTGGTGTTGCATTGAACCATATAGTCATGTTCAGTATTCTAATAGAACAAGATCCATCCACCAAATAGCTAAGAAACTTTCTGTTTCAGTACTGAGGTACAAAGCACATTCTTGTTCATTTTTTAAATAATTCCTATTACTGCTGTTGCTACTTCACTTTGTAACTGTGTTGCTTTCAATCAGGATTGATTGTACTGAAGCTGATAATGACACAATTACAAAACTGATAAAATAATAACTGATACAACTAATACAAACTGATATATTCCTAAAGAGGTTTCAAGCAAACCCAGTATGCTGTGGTAGAATTCTAGATCAGTTATTTAAATAAGTTATGTTTTCTTTTTTACCTTATGAATATGTTTGGAAGTGTGTGCATGCACAATCCTTTATAAAGTATATACAATAAATACACAATGCACATATAATAATGCAATTATGCTTAATGTGTTTGCAACATATCTGCTTCTCAACATTTTCACAGGTATCTCGTAATATTGCTCTGGAGGCCTTTATGATCAAGCCATCTAGCTTCACAGGAATGACTTGCACTGCCTTCCAGAAAATATCTGCAAATTCTGACGAGTTAGTGGTGCGTGATTTAGGAAGCTGGGAAGCAAGTCACCATCCTGATCAACATTTGAATTTCAAGTGCAACACTGGCAATCTGAATGGTTCCTTGGTAAATTCTTCTACCAGGGTAAGTCAGTACAATCATGGATATAACTTACCTGTTTCAGTGTGTTTTCAGAAGTACATTTAAGCAGAATACTGACTTGGAAAATGTATATTTTATGTGTTGCTAGCATTGTAAACTGGTTAATAATGCCAATATGTAAAAGTGGCCTTAAACCAGTGTATTGGTTGTGGCATATTTTGTTGTGCTAACCGATATTCCATTAAGGTAATCAGGTGGAATGCAGGATGTGAATAGAAATGAGTAAATGTCTTGTTCTTGGGTCCAGTTCTGCAAACTTCTCTATGTGTAAGCAATCTCTTTAAAGTAGTTTGGAAGTATTTGTTTTAGTGAAGTGCTCTCAGGGGATTTTACATTGCAAAAATGTATTTTTTTAGGGAAATTACCTTTACTTCCACTAACTAATATTACATTCCCTATCTTCTAAAGTTTATACAGAGGGAGAGTGTTACGCTGGAGTTTCTGAGTAGTAGCTGAAGAAAAACAATAATAAATAAGCCTTTTAGTAGAATGCACTGTTATTATCAAATAATGAAGTAGAACAATTAAATTTTGATCTAGCAGGAAATAGAATTTTACATTTGGCTGAGCATGTTATTAAATTTAAGTATTGCAGAGTTGAATTTTTGTTATCCTTCAGCTGAATCTCAGTTTAATAGGCTTATTTCTTCAAATACTATGACAAAATGATACTTTTCTGAACAATATTACTAGTTTATTGAACTTTGAAAGTATTTATATTGAAGTTATTTTCTTTTTGGTGCATTTTAATCTTCTGTATGGACTATGCAGTCAGTGATATGGTAGTTTGTGCTCCCAGGTTCTTCTGATAAAAAGGAGTCATCATAATAATGGAAGTATAGGTTAAATTTGTTTCCTGCAATGGAGTTAATTTCTTCTGTGGACACTCGTAACATGTCTGTCTATAAGAAAGAGAAAGTTGTCTCTGAAAAGAGAAGAGTTTGACATCCATAAGATGAAAACCAAATGTCAGCGATCTAAAAGATACAAGATATCTGCAAGAAGCAACACTGGAACACTCTGCAATGTATGGGATAGTATTATGGATATAGAAATATACATAGAATTACATGAATTGGAAAGTTTTCTTTATCAGCTCTACCAATATATTTTATATTCCTTCAGAAACTGAGTACCAATATTTCTAGTAAATTAATCTCATGAAAGTTTGGTGGTCAAGCACTGGTATCTCTTCCCTGTTATAAAGAATTCTACCATAAATGCAAATTTCTTACCTCTCCTATCAGCACACATGTGTCATATACGCAGAGTAAGTTAGAATATTTATTTGAAGCCCCTTTCTAAAATGTTGGCAGAATGTCACAATATAAAGATCTCAGTAAAATCTTTCCTAATGTATTTTGAACCTAGCTGACTGTATACAGCACACAGAAGGGAAACTCTACAGATTACACAAAGAAAGAAGCTAGAAGAAAGAAAGTAAACTTATTACTATGCAAAGCGATTTTGAAGTATGTGATACATATTCTGACAGAAGTGACTCTATTAGGTGGATCACTAGTTATCGTATACTAAGGTTTTAAATGTGATATATGAATAAACAGACTGAATATATTCCTTTAACTTAATCCTAAAAAGCAAGGTGTTTTCATTCATTGCTGTTCTCTGAAACTTTTAGGCTGAGCACTCCTTTAATTCTTTCTGAAATGAGTTGCGTTTCTTCATTGTTTAATAGAATGATCTGCAGAATTGTAACTCATAACAGAAAATGGGATTCTTTATCATCATCTACTAGCAAAATTATTTCTATATTTGCTCCATGGAGGCAAACAGTAAACCTACTTGATTGTGCTATGCAAAGTTCAGGAAAATAGAGAATTTGTGATGGAGGTGGGAGTTGCTTATTTTGGTTACCAATGTTTGGTGACTATCTTTTAAAGTATTACTCAATATGATTCTTTAGAACTTCATCTTAGATGCTGAGATTAAAATTAGAATTTTCCTCTGTTTAGCATAGGATTAATTATAAAGAAGAAAAAATCTAATTAAAATCAATAAGTACAAATGGTAATTATAAATTTAATTTACTTCTAATAAAAATGTGAGAAGTTGTCCTTAAAAAAGCTTATTAAAAGAGAATCTTTATATTTTGTGCTAAAAACTGTAGCCCTCTTCAAATTTATAATATTGTAAATCATCTGCTCACTAAGCATGAACAATTGTTTATGCCATCTGTCTGTTACTAACAGACTTGCACTAATTGCACTAATAAATTAAAAAAGTGAATACTCATGAAACAATTTGTGGGCAGTTTATGGGAGAAGGCTGAAACAGATGATCACAAACTATCTTAATAATACAATCAAAACTTTTGTAGTTTACCCGCAATGATATTTCCTGGCACAAACTTGATAGAAATTTAGTCAGTGGTTGTCTGTACATAATTTAACCTGATCTGGTTATTATGGGATAGAGAGCCTCCAAAAGGGGAAGAAATATTAAAAATTTAAATAAATAAGTAAAAAAAAAGTTAAAAAAGAATAAACTTTGAAAATTAAATAATTTCAAAGGCCCTGGAAGAGGTCCACCATTCAGAGAAGTTCAGGAGATTAAAATATACCTATATCCACTTATGGTTCAAATGTGCGGTAGGTCTTTTATAGACTAACATGCAGTGTTTCCAAATACCCTAAAGCAAAATATTATTGCAGTTGGATACACAAATTTCTATCTTTAAATCTAATTCTGACACTGTAGCCAGTAACCAATCTGAAAGGTTGAAAAGAATCATTATCACTATTGCAGATCAAAAGTTTCTTCTGGTAGGATTTAGACCAAAATGCCTTCTCTTAGGTCTCATTTCTGCTGTTAGTAGGGAGTTTTGCTGCCTGGCTGGACATTACAGGGTGAAAAAAATGGCTCAGATATATCTTCCTAATTTTTGATACAGTGGATTGTATTTTGGCACAGTGATTGTTCATCTCTGTAGGCTTAAGGACATCTTCCCAGCCAAGGCACAATTCTGTCCCATGACCTGGCTGTAGTCTAAGGATATCCTGATAATAACATACCAACAAGGCTGCTGTAACATTTGAACTCAGACAATGTGAGAATAGCTTATGAAATTTTAGTGCTATTCAGTATGAATCCAGTGTCTTGTTCCCATTTGATATCAGACCTGAAGCATACTTTGAAACTAATCTCTGTTCCAGCCTGATCCTGTAAACTATCTCCAGTGTGCAAAGATAATCAGTTGTATACTTAACCCTTCCTCTGGCTCACTAAAATTACTTCAACATGAAATGAATTTTTAAACCTCCTGTACTGTGATAATCAAGTGTGTAGTTTACAGGGGACTGTAGATTCAGTATTCATACTTGGACTTTAAGGAAAGTATTTTATTAACATTATTTATAGTTTCAGCTTCACTGAAAACACTTGCCAAATAAAAAGACTTTTCCTCTCTTTATTTTTCTGACATACAAATGAATTAGCAAGTTAAGCTTCAAAATTCCAGTAATCTATATTTTCACATGTAATCCCTGACTACTGAAATTTGAATTCCTCATAATATTCTCCATGCATTCCATTTAACTTTTCAATTCTATTTATTTTTTATATGCTCTAAGCCAGACTGACCTTTTGTTTTGTCAGGTTGTATTACAGGTGATGTCTGTGTGATAAAATGTTTAAAGTTAAGTTGGTACTATGATTGGTAGTAGACATGCTAACCACGAAAAAAAAATTCTAAAGTGCTTTGACAAAATCCTATGATAACTTGCTGATACCACTTTGAGACATTATACAATTTTAGAAATATTCTTGTCTCAGATACTTACTGGAAAATATACAGTCAGAATGTAAGAAAAGTCTTTTTCTTGCATAAAATAAATTTTGAATGTCAGACCATACAAATAATGTATAAATAATAGTAAATTCATATGTAAAAGTTAACAGGAGTGCAGAAAATAACATAATGCAAAGTTTTTCACCAACAAGTGACAAAGCATTTGGGGTAGGATAAAGCAGGGAATTAAAAACCCAAGGAGGAATTGTGAAGGGGAAAGTTTGAAGGTGCAGAAAATAGGTCTTAAAATGAAAGTGCCTTTCCTACAATCTACTATATGCGAAATGTTCAGGATCTCTATAGATAATTAATTATATCCATTTGGAAGCTGCTTAGTAGAGTGTGCAATAATTAACTTTCTCATTAATGCAAAAACTAATTCATATATAAATAATAATTACAATTTACACTGGAAATGTCAAACCCAGAGAGTAAGATGTGCAGTTACCCAGTTGTAGGTTCCAAAATGGTTTCTTACAGTACTTCTCAAAAACAATTAGTTTTGACTAAGATTTGAGCAATATCTTGTGCTCTTTCAGTGAAATAAAAGCAACAGCAGTATTTAAAAACTTCTCTTTGAGCCTATTAGATCATACATTTTCATTAACAGGGACCTTCCTCTTGCACTGGCAATTTGTAATGGTATGTATATTCTAATCACCTGTGAACCTGGTTATTGAAAGTACTTTCGTCTAAGCATGTGCTTATTGTTACTAATTTCATTGAGTTGCTTATACGTTTAAGATACATTTTTCCATGTTCAAGATGCATGTGCAGAATTTTTCAAGGCGATAAGATCAGCTAAGGAAATTTAGAATTCAAATTAATATATAGAATTTGTGAACCCAATTAAAATGTAATACAAAACAAAAATAATTCCTGCAACTTGCACAGAAAATAGCTACTTCTGATTAATTTTTCTGGTCCAGTCTATCAGACTAATGTTCCCCAGTCCAGATCTTCTTTGATTCACTTCTACATTAAAAAATTGCACAAATGTTTTCCAGTGTCCTGTTGAGAAGATTCACATTGAAATGTTCCATAATCACATATACCATATTAACAAAATAACCAGCAAGCATACCCAACAAAATACTGCTATACTACAGTGTGCCACTGTACATCATTAGGGTGATTTTGTATTTTTTTTTCTAGAGTGTAATAACTAGTAAATTGATAGGCGTCATAAATGTAGCATGAATTATGTTTACATCATCATTTCCATCATGTTTTCCTCTAATTTCCCAGCACACATTGCTTCTTAGAGAGTATTACAGCACTTTCCTCATCGAGTATGATGAACTTCAAGTATGTCTGTATCACACAGATTAGTACAAGATTATTGCTTTCTTTTTTTCTGAATCTGTGGTTTTTACAACTGCAGAAAACACACAATGAAGACAACACTGCCAAGTGAAGCAGGACACCACCAAACAAAAGTTAGTTTCTCGGTTTTATATGTATGGCATATTACAGTGGGACACTGGGCTCAATGCTGGTATACATAATATTATAGTTTATTTTGGTTTCAAAATATTTTTTTCCTCCAAGTATTGTAAAATATGTTATGATTAAACATCCAGATCAAGACATTTCATGTTACACATCAGAATTTACCCTGTTCCTTTTTGGGAACTGTCTATTTTTGCCCATTTTTCTCTTTTCTCTATTCTTTTCTTTGTGTGTCTTAGCACCCAAAGCATTTTGCTCTTCTTGTACTGGATATTGATATTAATTTGAGAATTCTCTCTGGGAGCTTATCAGAAAGTTTGCTTTGGTATAAATTCTGTATACTGATTTTACAGATTAACCATTCTAATTCTGTTTCTTCTCTCTCAGTGGGTAGGTTGTTGGTACTGTCACAAAGGGATATCTTATGTGATGTAGGGATTTTAAATTTCATTATATTTTACCTGCTCCATCACTTCATATTTATTCTACATGGGTTTTTGTCTTTAAAATATAGTTTAAAATTTTATCCTATAGTGGTTTTTATTGTGATTTAGAATCTATCCTGGTGTCTATTTATTCAATATTCTGAATAATCACATTCATTATATTTTTTACATTTAAAAACTATTTTTTATATTCTTCTTCATTCTTACACTGAATATCTAGAGAAAAGTAGCTGTTGGTATCTCTCATTACAGCCATTGAGCCCTTGTTTTAAAATAAAATTTAAACTAAGTAAAAGCATTTAGTACTAAGAAAAGATCTGGGAAGAATTTCCACTTACTCTGAATTACAGCAATATGATATATAAAGTAGTATTTTCTGTGCAGGCATTAATTTGCTTGCAGGTGTGTTTAGATTTCATACAGAGTAGTAGCTATGCAAAAAGCTGAAATATCTGTCATTCAGTTGATTAGATGGGTTTAATTTCAAAATCAGAAACAGACAAGACAAACTGCCCCTCTCTTCTTCCAGAATGGTCAAATCGCACATTTGTATATTCATACCTCTTACTACTATTCCTTCTCAAACAGTGTCTTTATGTTTATGCCTACTATGGCATCCTCAACATTTGTAGTTTGGTATTCTATGTTCAATATACCTTCTTTTCTCTGCACATGCTCCTGTGGTCTTTTATAATGTGGAGGCTATCCTGCTCTTGCAGATCTTTCTAATCATTGAGAAACTGAAACTCCCAAAATACTATTCATGCATTTGTGACAAATGTCAATTATTTAGGTATACAGAAGGGTTTCTACAATTCTTATATTTGTTTAACATATGTTTTAACATATAAAATTTAATATACATTGTGGTTTTTGAAAGTAGGAAAAATATATCACTTTATTCCATTTCATAGGTGCCTAGAACAAACTTTAAAATGTGTAATTACAAGCTCATGTCCCTTCTTTTTTTATCATGCCCTTTGCCACTTCCATTTTAGCAGAAAAAAAACTTAATCTGCAAATAACATCAGCCACCTGGAAGTGTTTTCTGAATTTCATTGTTTATGGCATTGATGTTTCAGAGACATGTATTATGTTTAAAACTGAAAGTTATTTAACTTGTTCTTTAATGCTGTGTACTGTTTGTACTTCTAACTTGTATGTATGAAGAAGTTAAAAGAAATCTGAATAGCCTGAGGAGAATAAATACAAGGACAAAAGGACTGTGAAAATTATAATTTGTATTTGATATAGAATTCTGTTATTTCAACTTACTTTTGCTTTCTTGAGAAACAAGCTTCTGTTCTTGGACAGACATGAATCATATTGATTTTATGTATGCTGTCAATATATATCTGAGCTATGCTGTCACTCTCTCCTCCACAATGGTTGGGTAAGAGACTGTTTTCTTCTGATTTTCTGCACCATTGCTCTCATTACAGAAAAGTTCTCTTTGGGATTTCCCAAAGGGCATTGTAAGATTAGTTTCCTTGTTATAGACTATCAGACTCCTTCATGTGCATTCTGCTGTTAAATAATAGTTTGTACACTAATTAAGATAAATCTCATCATGAAAACACATTGACACTGTAACAGTTAATACAGTACATTAATTGTTAGAATGTATTTTAAGTTAACGTAATGGTACAAAGGTAATAATGAACAAGTAGAATACTGAGTACTGGTGAAATTCCCAGTTCTGCATTGACATTTGAAGAATTATACCCTAACTCTAATTTTCTTACTATGCTAATAATCAGTTTTTATATTTTTTATAGAATTGTGTGTAAGATTAATATTTTCAACTACTCTTTTCTAAATTCTTTCTAATGCCCATTTTATTTTCACCAAGTAAGATTGATGCCATCTAACAGAACATACTCAAACATCCAATAAATAATTACATTTTGTTTCTCAAAACTTTTTTCACTACATGGCTGTTTAGCTAATTGATTGTTACCTATTTTTGCTGTTACAGAAGGCATTTCCAATTTCTAAATGGATAATTTTCCTAACTGTAGAAGTGTATTTAAAAGTTTTTCTTTTTTTTTTTTTTTTCTCTCTGGGTTGGTTTGATTCTTGTTGGCTTATGTTGGACCACAAATAGTTTGATGATGACAAACAGTTCACTAAAATAGATTGCTTTGATGAGTAGCAGGTGATACGGCTGGAATTTTTTTTCTGAATGTGGGCTCTTCTAGAAACTCTAATTGTTTCCTGACTTTCCAGTCTCCAGCTGTATGTGATAATCAGGGGGAAATGGCCAATTGCACAGAGGTGAGGAGGTTCAGGATTCAAACCTTCCAGACAGCATAAGGGTGCTCACTGAAAGGTACAATCTTTTTCCTCACAAAAGTGATAGTGTTGGCTGGAGCTCCTGTTAAGGATGTAATCTGCTCAGGGAAAATGCAGCAGTATATGGGGTCACATATCAAAGATTTTTTTGAGTGGTTTTTGGTTTTGTGGATGTAAAGGAATTAGTCTGTGTGATTTCGTGTGATCTTCTCGTGGGAGACTTCAACTTTCCAGATGTCTGCTGGAAATATAACACGGCAGAGAGCAGTCTAGGACATTCCTGGAGTGTGTGGAAGATAATTTCCTGACACAGCTGGTAGGTGAGCCTACAAGGGGAGGAGCCTCGCTAGACCTCCTGTTTACAAACAGGGAAGGACTGGTGGGAGATGTGGTGGTCGGAGGCCGTCTCAGGCTTAGCGACCATGAAATGATAAAATTCTCAGTTCTTGGTGAGGCGAGAAAGGTGGTTAGCAAAACCACCACTATAGACTTCTGGAGGGCAGACTTTGGCCTTTTCAGGACTCTGGTTGAGAGAGTCCCTTGGGAGACAGTCCTGAAGGGCAAAGGGGTCCAGGAAGGCTGGACATTCTTCAAGAAGGAAATCTTAAAGGCTCAGGACCAGGCTATTCCCTTGTGCCGAAGGGCAAGACGAACTGCCGGGCAAGACGACCGGCCTGGCTGAACAGGGAGCTTTTGCTAGGACTCAGGGGAAAAAAGGAGAGTTTACTGTCTTTGGAAGAAAGGACAGGCAACTCAGGAGGAGTACAGGGATCTTGTTAGGTCATGCAGAGAGGAAATTAGAAAGAGGAAAGCTCAGCTAGAACTCAATCTGGCCATGGTTGTAAAAGACAACAAAAAATGTTTTTACAAATATGTTAACAATAAAAAGAGAGCCAAGGAGAATATCTATCCTTTATTGGATACAGAGGGGAACATTGCCACCAGAGATGAGGAAAAGGCTGAGGTACTTAATGCCTTCTTTGCCTCAGTCTTTAATAGTGAGACCAGTTATCCTCAGGGTACTTTGCCCCCTGAACTAGAAGGCAAGGATGGTGAGCAGAATATACCCCCCATAATCCAGGAGGAAATAGTTAGTGACCTGCTGCACCATCTGGACACTCAGAAGTCTATGGGACCAGATGGGATCCATCCAAGAGTACCGAGGGAGCTGGCAGAAGAGCTTGCCAAGCCACTCTCCATCATTTATCAGCAGTCCTAGTCAACGGGGGAGGACCCAGGCAACTGGACGCTTGCCAATGTGACACCCACTTGCAAGAAGGGTCAGAGGGATGATCCGGGGTACTACAGGCCTGTCAGCCTGACCTCAGTATCGGGAAAGATTATGGAGCAGTTAATCCTGTGTGTGCTCACAAGGCAGGGGCAGGACAACCAGGGGATCAGGCTCAGCCAGCATGGGTTCATGAAAGGCAGGTCCTGCTTGACCAACCTGATCTCCTTCTATGACCAGGTGACCCGCCTAGTGGACGAGGGGAAGGCTGTGGATGTTGTCTACCTGGACTTCAGAAAGGCCTTCAACACTGTCTCTCACGACATACTCCTTGAGAATCTGGCAGCACGTGGCTTAGACAAATGTAGTCTTCGCTGGGTAAAAAACTGGATGGATGGATGAGCCCAAAGGGTTGTGGTAAATGGAGTTAAATCCAGTTGGCAGCGGGTCACAAGTGGTGTTCCCCAGGGCTCAGTACTGGGGCCAGTTCTCTTTAATATCTTTATCAATGATCTGGACAAGGGGATTGAGTGCACCCTCAGTAAGTTTGCAGATGACACCAAGTTGGGAGGGAGGGTTGATTTGCTTGAGGGTAGGAAGGCTCTACAGAGGGATCTGGACAGGCTGGATCATTGGGCTGAGGCCAATTGTATGAGGTTCAACAAGGCCAATTGGTGGGTCCTGCACATCAGTCACAACAACCCCATGCAATGCTACAGGCTTGGGGAAGAGTGGCTGGAAAGCTGCCCAGTGGAAAAGGACCTGGGGGTGCTGGTTGACAGCTGGGTGAATATGAGCCAGCTGTGTGCCCAGGCGACCAAGAAGGCCAATGGCATCCTGGCCTGTATCAGAAACAGTGTGGCCAGCAGGAGCAGGGAAGTAATCGTTCCCCTGTACTCGGCACTGCTGAGGCCGCACCTTGAGTACTGTGTTCAGTTTTGGGCCCCTCACTACAGGAAAGACATTGAGGTGCTGGAGCATGTCCAGAGAAGGGCAACAAAGCTGATGAGGGGCCTGGAGCACAAGTCTTAATGAGGAGCAGCTGAGGGAACTGGGGTTGTTTAGCCTGAAGAAAAGGAGGCTGAGGGGAGACCTTATGGCTCTCTACAGCTACCTGAAAGGAGGTTGTAGTGAGGCAGGTGCTGGTCTCTTCTGTCAGGTGGCTGGAGACAAAATGAGAGGAAATGGTCTCGAGTTGCAGCAGGGGAGGTTTAGATTGGATATTAGGCAAAATTTCTTTACAGAAAGGGTTGTTAGGCAATTGGAACAGGCTGCCCAGGGAAGTGGTGGAGTCACCATTGCTGGAGGTATTCAAAAAGCATGTAGACAAGGCACTTCATGACATGGTTTAGTGGGCGTGATTGATGGTTGGACTCAATGATCTTAAAGGTCTTTTCCAACCTAAATGATTCTATGATTCTCTATGTGGTAGTTAGGACACACTATAATTTTTATGTTGTGGGAGTTTTCCAGAGACTATATATATAGCCAGATAGATAGTCATTACTGAATATGTAGTGGAAGTCAGCAATGGAATGCAAGTTTTCAGTCCAGGAAGTTGGTATGTTGCATCTATATTTTGGGCACAGTGTAGGCCTAGGGGTGCAGTTATGTAGGATACCTCTTTTAACGTGACTTGTGAAGACTGCTATACCAATGAGTTGATTTGTGAAAAGACTAGTATATTTCAGAACTGTCTCCATGACACAGGAAATGAAATTTGAGTTAAAATATTACTGCCGATATTGCCTTTTTGTTTGATGTTTATGAGGAAATTATTTACTCAGGCAGAGTGCTGTTTCTGTGGTTTTGGTGAGCTTAGCTGGGAGAAGGAATTCACCATTGATTTTTTCCGTTACTTCCAAAAAAGGCTTGGAGATACTAGTAGAAATCTGTCAAGTTTCTTTTTTGGGTTAAAGGATTCAATATTTCCTTATATCCTTGACTGTTATCACTTTGTGGAACTTGAGAGATGTTCTGTATCATGGTGAATCTGGAAGTACTTGGCATGTTCTGACTTGTCAGTCTAAAAATAGATATAAAAATTCTGTGATGTAAAAAATTTTCTTGCATTAGTTGTTGATGTAATACACTGATATTCACTGAAAATACATAGATGAAATAATGATGTGAAGTTTTTTTATTATTGTTATAAAAATCAAGGTAAAGCTCTGGCATTCTCTACTGTATGAAAAGAACGGTAAATGTACACATCTACAAGCACACATGCGCATACACATACGTGTATATAAATAATTTTATTATGGAATTTTTAAGCATGTTTCATGATTTTGAGGACTGGAGTCCTGGTTTCTATGTATATGGGCTTAGCAACAGTTACTCTGGAAGAAATAGTGCACACATGGACAAGTAATACTATTTGTTTATGGTGCCTGTAAGCTATTTGAGTTTAATCTATTTTCTGAACTTTGGGAATGTCTCCTAAAAAAAAAAATACATAGGGGAAAATGAAGTAGAAAAGATTGAGGGAAGGAAAGGGAAAAATAGTTAACTTAGTAGAATCAGTTTGCTGGGTTTACCGTCCGCATGAGATCATTTTCTGCTCTGTTAAACTGTATTGGTGGTGGTGTGGGAAGAGGGAGAGATTAGGTGATGGGGGAGGAGGAGAGACTTGTTTATTTGTTTAAAAAGAAAACCACAAAACTTTATGACAAGACTTGTGTTATTAGGAGAGTTGACTGAGACTGTAATTGTTCATTCTTGTCTGCCATATTAGACTGAATGTCATGTATTACACATGTAAAACAGGATGTAAGAGTACATGACTACTGTCCCAGTGGGCATCTCACAAAGATGTGTGTAGTTTTTCTTGAGCCCATCTCAATGAGAAACTGATTTTTGACTAAATTAATGTTGATATGTGGATTCATGTTCATACTGGGAACTCTTCCTGTATTATTGATTTATGTATGGCTGGCATATTAAATATATCAAGGAAAATTTGTAAATTAGTTAACTGTTATTAAACATAGTACATATAGACTTCAAAAGTACAGATGTTATCATAGCATAACTTCCTGACTGTGAGTTATAAAAATCACATCTTCAAAGTTGCATAGTTCTACATAACAATTATTTATAATAATGAATTAATTCTTATTGTACTCCCAAACTGTCAGTGAAGGAACTTACAGGTGTTAATTGAGTTTCCAAATCATCAATGAAGGAACTTACTGGTTTTGATGCCAGATTAGTTTTTAATGAAGTACTTATGCGCTGATTTACAGAGAAAGGAATTCTAAATAGATATTCATTGTATGACTTTATACACAGACAGTCATTCTAAGTGAAGCTAATTTGCTTCACAATCTTTGTTTTTAGGCAATGAAACTCATATGCAGCTTTGCTCTGTTTCTGAGAGAACTTCATGATGAAATACAGACAATTAGATTTCCTTAATGAACTTGAGAAAAACAAATGGTTTTAAATGACTCTTCAGCCAGGCCTTGTACCACTTTCTTCTATTGGTATCAATGAGTGACTAAAAAGTAATTTAAAAAAAATGCAAATCAGAAGTTACAATTGTACTTACAATAGCTAGAAAGACTCAGTACTTCGATAAGAAACATTGAATCTAATGTTCTTTAAAATGTTAGTGAAAAGTATTGAATTTAGGGATATAAGCAGAGCCACAAGGGTCAGTCCAAAGCTCAGTTTAGCCTTGTTTCCTACCTCTAGTAAGAGTCTAATAGGCTAGATGTTTTAGAAAAATATATAGAGAAAAGGAAATGCAATGGTACTTCTCTTTTATATCCATCTTTGTATGCCTTATGGATTTCCTCAACAACAGACTGTATCCAGAAGATTGTTCCCCCTTTGGAAAAAAAAAAGCTGATGTTTTGAGACATCTTAACGGATTAAGTTTTACAGTACCATGCTTGTTTTTATTTATTCTCTAAATTATATTACATTTGTTCTTAGACGTTGAAATAATTATCTTTCTTAATGTACCATGAATGCAAATATAAAAACCTGAGAACAGGGGTGATGCTGATTGTTAAAAAGCCCATATCTGTTAACATCCTCTCTGTGTGCATGCAAATATATATTCATACATTATCGAACTGCAGTCCTGGAAGTTTTCTGCCATTAATCCTTGTACTGAATTTTTTCATACATCCTACGTTACTGTTTAAAAGGGAAAAAAAAAAAAGAAAAAAAGGTTGGCCAATTGTTTTAGATCAAAACCAGCTGGAGGCTATGAATTATGGATAGACAAGATAACACTGAATTGTATTCTTTTGCTAAACTTAGATTAAAGCCCCTCAGTCCAAAAGTCTGATGAACCAGAATTGAAAAACACAATGGCTAATTCAATATGTACAGGTCATACAGTAGGTGTAACAGCTGTGTAGTGTATGCTTCACTGACCAGCGTATGCTGCTACTCTAAAAGAAAAAGAGTAAGTTTA
>VYZV01036730.1:989-14244 GCA_013401275.1 Pandion haliaetus | reverse complement strand
CCCCCCCCCAATTCTAAATTGTGCACTTTATTCCTCCTCAGGAATGCTCCCCTTTTTGTTGGATTTATCCCTTATCTTACTCTTTGTTATAAGATTTTTCAGGCAGAAAAGATATTCTGCTGCAAAGTCCAAGGCTTACCAATAGAAAATAAGTAATAATTAGTTTTTGCATGGCTATGGATCACTCTAAGCATCTGAGTGGGTGAATTTGACATCTCACTTATTATGAAAATATCACAATTTAAATTACAAAAATCCAGAATTTCTAATTTTCAAGCCATAATATGAAACAGTTTTTAGGAAGCTGAAATAAAGATCAATGTACTTCAATAGATTTAAGGGTGCCAATTTACAGCAATGTAATTTATCCAGAGATAATGGGCCTACATTTCTTCTAATGCAAGGTGGTTTAAGATGTTGCTGAGCATTAGTAAGCAAAGCACAGGCTTCAAATTCCCATTAGAAAAAAAAGCACAAATCATTATAAAATAATAGAGCAAACCAACTTATCAACAGGCATATGTTAGAAAGAGAATCTAAAGAGAGAGGAAAAAGAAAAGTGTTGCAAATGGCTTTGATATGTATTGTCCTAAACCATCCAGAAAATTCATGGTGATTTCCCACTCTTTGAAATGAGAATGTCTTGAAATAGAATATTCTTGAAAAGAGTTTACTTTCATTGGTGTTGACTTGGTTGCTCTCTTAAGGACCAATTTTTAAGCATTTATCACGAAAAAAGACCTGTCCTTATGCCACCAGAAGGGCAAAGGTAACCATATTCAGTTTTGCCTACTGTGACCTTCTCTTACATCTGAAGTTACTCTGGCCAGAGGAATGTTCTGTACATGAGGTGTGCTGGGATGCTGGGGCTGACAGCCTGCCTCAGGCAGGTTACCTAACCCTCTCCTGGGAGAGCTGCTTGCTGCAAAGAGAACTCATCCTGCTGACAGATTTTCCTTCTTCTAGAAAAGGCTGGCATTATTGCTTCTGCCTTGCAAATTAAGAAAACTAACTCAGGAAAGCGCAAAAAGTTAATAGAAACAGTGTGGCTTGCCTCTATTTTATTTCTCACTGAGTAAAATTATTATAATACTGTGAGAATTCATTAAAAACACATATATTTTATCTGTATGTCAGTTCTTTTCTTTTTTTTAAGGTTCTGAAATGGGAATTGACTATTTGGTATTGGACATCAATAAATCCAGTATGTTCCCTGCATGAATCATTCAGTGGGATCAATTGTACATAGAAATATGTCTTTCGCTTTGTTTTTCTTTTGCTTCCATAAAGGAAAACACAAACCTAATGGGTATGAAACCGAAAATGTGAGAGATGAACAAAAGCAGTACAATAAATCTGATGAACGTTTTCAGTTCTGAATGCAGATCTGTTTGAGGATGCGATTTTGGATATTCTGCTCAGTAAAGAGTGCATCTTTCCAAGGAAATACAAAATGAACTAACCATATAAACCTAACATAGCAGAATTAATGTTGCTAAAAGTAGAAAACATGTATCTTGCTCCCAATCTAGCATTGCCTTTACAAAAACTGTTTGGGTGAAATTCTTTCAGCACCACACTCAATTAGAATTAACATTTGACTGTCTGAAAGGCTAAATGCGCAGCGTGAGACTCCGTGTTCACCAGAGGCCTGTAAGCAGAGGTGAAATATTGTAGGACTTGGTGCTATGCCGTCAGCATACCTGACTGATCATCATCAGACAAGACTCCAGGCACTTCAAATCCACACTGAATCAACACTCTGCCCTGGGGCCCAAGGGCAAGGTGTTCTGGGCGCAGGACCAGTCCCAAGAGCCCTGGTGCACCACCCTGATCACCCACAGATCTAAGAGTCCATTTAATGCGGACGAGAATGACAGCCTGGGCGTTCAGCCACTCAGATTACAACCCACGTATTACCTGCCTTTCCCTTAAATTACAAACTTCACTTCAAAAGGTGTGGCATTTTTAAATGGAAATGGAATGAAGAGGGACGGGATGAAATAAATGGGCAGTAACAAGAAGGAAAAAGGCATCTTTTGTATTTTGTCTCCAGCTTTACAAAAAACTTGGCAGAAAAAACATTTCAAGTATATGATTTTTCCAGCATTAGTTTGTTCTGTGCGAAGTGCTCCTCTAAAGGGAAACTTGGCAGATATTTAAGAAAGAAACCCTGACAACAGTTTTAATAATGTGAAATATGAGCACAAGGCCTTATATAAATGAGGCAGGTCCCATGACATAAGCAGGTTTGGGGAGATAAACTTCAGTTAAAGGAACACACTTTTCCTAATTAACTCAATGCTTATGTACTCGTACACAATGAGCTATTTGAATGAATAAGGATTAAAACACTTATTCCAGAATAAGGGTGCTGGTGCCCGGAATGGATCAGGAATAGCTTCCCTTGCATATCAGCTCTTTGGTTGTGTGGAAGGAAGACAGAGGTATAAGTTATGTTCCCACAACAACAAAACCAGAGGGTAACACTGACAAGCTCCATCTCAGGAACAAGAAAGCAACCAGGAAATGCCATTTTCTTTTCCCAGAGAGCAGATCTGATGCCTTATTTTTCAATTTATTAGTTCCACTTACTTGTATTACTAACAGTGCCTCATAAAGTACAAAAGAGCATTTGATTTGAAATCAAATTGTAGTTTTCTAACATGATGGATTGTTTTCATTCACTAATTTGGGTACAAACACAGTGGAAGTGCTGACACATGTTTGGGTATTTGCTACTCAACTTGAGCAACACAGTGGCAACCAGCAGGATCACAACCCCTGCTGGAAACCAGATGTTTCCTTGCAAGAGGGTAACAAGTGAAGATGCAGTGAACTTTTCTTTAGAGACAACACGGTGAGTGAAGGCATTACAGTTATAACCTCAGAGTTATAAAAAGCCTCACTGAGCTTTTTTTTATTTTTTCCTTTTTTTTTTGCCAGTTGAATGGCCAGATGGTAATCCCATTCCTTCCCAAAGAGAAGCCTCTTTCTCCCTGGCTTGGGGGAGATCCAGGACAGACAAATCCTGAAATGAGACAATTTCTGGTTTTTTTCTCTGTTCCAATCTAAGGTTGATCAGTTTTTCAAAGCAAAAGCATTGGCAGGTAAAGTTGGGAGCTTACATGAATTTCCATAATATCCACAGAAAAGGGTGCCTGCGAAGATGGAATATGAGTGGTTACTGCTTGTTTTCCCTGGTTGTCATCTGAATTTATTTCAAGAGGACTGGTTTGAAAACACATGGAAGTATGGATGGACTGCCACACTTTTTCTGCTGCAATGAATTATTCACAATGTGACATTAAATGCGAAATTTACATGATTTAAGCACACGATGTCAGTGTAAATATAAGACACAAAAACTACTTCTTATTAACTGGGGATCTTAAAATAACAGGGCCTACAGTTAAATGAATGCCACAACGCCAAATGCATCAATTTCCTGTTAAACTGCAGTGGACTGCTGAAGAGGTAGTTGTCATCTTCTAAAAAAGAGGCATTTCTGGGATGGGTTGTATAGTTTGTGCAATGTTATTTCAATTAAGAAAGCTCTTACCTTCAGTATAGATCTTAAAAAAAAAAAAAGAGTAAAAAAAAGGTTACAAAAAAATCTCATGGAGCCATTTTCTGCTATAGAGTTATAGCAGCATTTAAAAATGAAAACCAGTTTTGCCTTAAGTACAACATTTTCAATACTATTTATTGCTGTTGTTGTAAAACAATTTTTATTTTTTTTTTAATTTTTGGCATTATAAAATAGGAAATTAAATTTCTAAAATCCAAATAGAAATAATTTTTATGAATGTCAAATATTTTTAGAGTTTTCCTTTACAGATAGATTTGCAATGTTGAGTTTTACTCAGCATTGGCCCTATCAATATGAAATTTCAAAATCTAACACAAAATTCATTTTCTCTTTCACAGTGCTGCAGTGTTGTTTTAAGCCATGGCCCAGAGACAATCACATTTTATAAATACAGGCTTCCGAGCAAGATTTATCTTATGGGCTAAAGAATTCCAAGAAAAATGCCAAGGCCGCTTTTCCAGCATTATGAACATACCACACATCAAAATATATTGCTCACTTGAAAAAACTGCACGTATACAGAGCTACTTGTGATTATTTAAGTTTGAAGGATAGCTTCTTGTAGCAAAATATTTAGTTGTGTAAAATATTTGCATTAGTTTGACAGAGCAAAGCACATCACAGGCACATTATACTAGAGAACTCCTTTAGGAGGAGCAGAAATTCAATTACAAAGTAAGCAAGGGAAACAGAGTAAGAAGTTAATGATAGGGGAAAGTAGGAAAAACCTTCCACAAAAAGTTTTATTACTCAGGGGACTTTATAAGTTGATGAAAATAGTAAGGATTTAGGAAAGAAATGCTCACAGGAAGTAAAACAAATTGTAAGGTAATCTCTGATCATTTCAGAGCATTCCCTTATTAGAAAACATGAATTACAAAGGCTGAAAAAAACCTCTGCAGAGAAACAACATGTTTTTCAGGAATCGTTGCTGAAACAAGGGCAGCCATTACACAATGAAAGTGGATCTTTAGACAAAAAATATCTTGATAGCGATAAGACAATAATTACCTTGGCGTATATGCAGCTTTCATTGAGTTTTTGTAGTGTGCAATTGCGTTCACACATAGGGCACATGATGGTTTCATTTGCCTCGCAGATCTCTTTGCTTTAGTATGAGACAGGAAAAAAAAGGTTATAAAAAGGCTTTAACATTCCTAAGATTTTCTGAGGTTATGCCGTTTGTGGTCTCTTATTTGTTAACAGTATGCCTACACCACAGAACTGGCTCAATAAAATAAATTAAAAGTGAATGTTTGGCTTGAAAAGCCTAATCCCAAATCAGTAACCTGAAAACTATGGGCCCTAGAGTAGTATGTAATATTTTTGGGCATCATTCTACACTTCTCACACTTGTGAATATCCCATTCTCTCCCAAATATCACAAACAGAAGAACAAAACATTGTTCACTACCTTCCAACCCATTTTCTGCATATTTTTCTAAGTGATGTAGAAGATACCAAACGTTAACAGGATTGACATCACTGGTATAACTATGCTGATTTCAATCAACTTATCCCAGTTTACACCAGCTGAAGTTCTGTTCCACAGGATGATCGCATGCACGCTTAGATCAGTTGGTCACATGTAAAAACCCACTGACAGGGATTTCTGGCAGTAGTATTTCAAGTCTTTGTGTTTTTATTTCCTACAGAAGAACTTACATATAGGGCTAATACAAAAACCCAAAACACTTTAATATCGTATTTTGGGGGAAAATATCTTCAAGCCATATTCTGGTGTTTAAGGATCCCAAGATTTAGGAAGATGAAGTCACTGTCTCTACCACTTCAAAACGTAGCACGTAATTAAGTATCTTGACAAAAGCAAAACAGAATTAACAGAACAGCAAAAATTATTTTTAAGACAAATTTTAAATGCAGTGAGTAAGCTTCCTAAAGAACCTCAGCAATTGCCTTGCCCTATCCTTTAGCAATGCTGACATGCCTGAAATGATCTTATGACACACTAGGAAAGTAGCAGTATAAAACAAATGCCAGGAAATCCCTACTAATTTGTTTTAATAAACATTGCGCTTTCACTATCCCACTCATAAAAGCTGAATTTACAGTGCTAATACTGTATGGAAGATTATGCTTATTTCCAAATGAGTGCATCTATTAAATCCTGACATAACAGTAAATAGAAATAAAAGATGCCGTCTGCCTAGACGCCACTTTTGGAAACTTCAGTCATACTTCACATGACATCAGAATCACTAATTCACTGAAACCCTACAACATCATAGGGATCTGACAAAGAAATTGTCCCAAGTAACCCTTAAGCCAGAATGAGCACAGCCAGTCATTTCAGAGTTGCAGAGTAACAGAAATCTTACAGTGTGTCGCATCAGAGAATTTTCTTGCTTGCATTTTCATTCAAACGATTAAGCATAGAAAATCATATTTCAACAATATGTTATGGTTTGGCAGTAATGCAGACTGTTGTCAAATATAAGGCCAAACTGCTGTACTTTGAATTTAAATTCAACATTATAAATGTTAGATTTTCTGTATTATATATCTTGAGTTAAAATCTTGGTTTGTTTTTAAAAACATATGAATTTTCACAAAATTATACTGACAGTGATAGGTCACGTGCTTTAGCACTATACTTGCAAAGGCAGTAACATTTGTTATACAAGTGTTTGTGACAGGTGCTATGTTAACTGTTACTGCAACTCAAATCTTCGGTGTAACAGAGCAAAATAAGCTTCTTTGTACTGTCCTCACTTATATATCTGAAATCTGACTACAGCACATGGTGCAAAGACACCTCAAGCTGTGTTCATGCCCGGACTTTCTGTTTGACTGACAACAAAGGGACAACTTACAACAGTGATAATTAATGGTATGGATAAACCCATCAAAACAAAAATCTTCAAAATCATCAGATTTATTTTTACATAGACTAATCAACACGTAATAGCTTGGCATCTAACTTGAGAATAAAGATAGGTAATGGATATGGCACATAATTTGTTGAAAGAAAAGAACCCAGATGAAAGCACTTCTAAAGGACTATTTAATCCCTTCCATTTGACTACCACTTCACATTCCCCCCAGTTTAGCTGAGGGAGGCAAGTGGATCAAAATATATTTGAAAGTGTACGAAACAAGAAATACAAATGCAAGTTCCGCTTTTTTGTTTCTGCATGTCTGAGCCCTATGAATATAACCCAAATACTCTGGAAGCCACTGGAGAGTTTCTTACACAGCAATTCTCTGGACTTTTCTCTTGATTACCTTCATCTCACAACTGAATCCTGCAATGAGCTGCCGAAATATAATCTCAGTACCCTGGGCGACCTCAGTGCCAGCTCCTGGCAACCACAGTATTAGCAAGCTTTATTCCAAACCCATGCAAGAAAAAAGAACATTCTCCATTCCAACATGCTTTCAGTAATGCTGCCCGTCTTATGCACTTGTTTTGTGATCAGAAAGAAAAATGTCCCTAACTGTGTAGAATGGAGAAATTTCTGTTTCTAAACATGGGACAAACATGCATATTTGCTTATAATAGTGCCTTGTCTCTGAAACGACAGTGTGCGTGCAGGGTGTTTGTCTTCCCACCTTATTTCACCTTCCTCCTCCCAGTACAATATGTTTGAGTCATTGAATGATTCAATCAGAACTGAAAGCTTATTGTTTCCCTAAAACTGTAACTGAGGAAAGCAGAGAGCGATTACGACAAGGGGCAAAAGGCACTGTGAGAGGGGCACTCGCCTAGGGAAAGAAGGAAGGATACCAATAAAAGGGAGCAAATATGCTAAATTTCCAACTTGCTTGTGGCAGCCACAGATGAACTACACAGAGCATCTTTCCCTTACACTGGGAGCAGGGACTGATGGCATCATGCAGGGCTGAGATGGGGTCCCAACACAGGCTGAGATATATATATTTATATAATTTTTAATATATACATAAAGAGCCACCTGGTATCAGGACAGATGCCGAGCACAGACCAGAGGCAGACACTTGTACACATCGTAAGCAAGACAAACCAGTTTCTGGATGACATCATTCTGCATAACCCTCGAATTATTGCTGCACAAAACCTGTGGCTGGCATCGTAAGCAACGTTTGGCTCTATGGCAATGTAGGCTCGTGTATTTGCTTCTTCCCTCTCTGCTGAAACTGCGCTGGACCTCGGTGGAAAAAGAAGGAAACGATGGATTTCTGCCTGCAGCCGCTAGAGGGGGGCTCAGGGCAACTCGCTCAGCCTGAGAGGTTAAGGGACATCACTGAGGAAAGCATGCTTCTGCAAAATTGATTTCATCAGTCGCTATGTTCAGATTTTGCAGTAGACAAGACAGATGAAAAAAAGGGTTTTTTTGACAGAACTTATCATGCTGTAAATTAACACTTACTAACATCCACTGATTTCTAATAACAGGTGTTAACAAGATGAAATTTGTTTCACATGAAGTAGTATTACACTGAATAATACTGAATCTGGGGCGACGTGGCAGTTATGACGTTGCCATAATACCCTGGCACTAGGTTTAAATTCCTAATTGCCACTGGGTTTCCTGTGTCTAGATTTTGTCAGAATAACATCCCCGACTCCATTTTTTCCTGACAGCTGCTGAACATTGCATTTGCATACTACGGTAGCTGCAGTGCTCAAATGATATTTAAATGATATATTTTAATTGTTATAGATATTTATCTAGCAGTTTTCTTTAAATGACTGCAGAAACACTAGATATATAATCTCACAGTCCCAGAAAACAGCAAGAATAAGAACATTCAGGTTGTGCAGTCTGCCTGCCTGCTAATGGACGAGTCCTGTCTGCTCTAGTAGGAGGTTTCTGTCTAATCCTCACTAACCCCTTCCAAGCTAAGTAGAGCAAATATGGCAAGGAGCAGCAACTGTTATCGCTGGCCTTTAGAATTGCCTGAGTATACAAGGTGATACAGAAAACATCTACATACATTTTATCAGGCCAGTAACAATCAGCTTGAGTTAGTTAAACTCTGTTCTTGAATCCACGTCTCACAGCAGGTCTTCACACTGATCTGACAGTATTGAGCCGCAACTAAGCAGAGGGACTGCACAGATTCACACCATCAAAGGCAAAGAGGATCTTCTGCCCAGAATTAACACATCCAGATTACAGATGTGGGGCTGCCACTGAGTACACAGCTAGGGCTTCTGCATTAACCCACCCTCTCTCAGTATTTTGAAATGAACACTGGATAATGTTAGCTATAAAAAATACATAAATACTCCCCTCCCCTTGTAGGCATCTAGGGCTTATATGGTGGATCACCTAACTTTCAGGCTCTTGCTTCTGAATAGTCCAGAGCTCCTGATGGGCACCTTGGTGCTCTGTGTAGCACAGCATGACATTGAGGCACCTCTGGATGGGACCCAACACAAGCAGCCTCCACAGGGAGCAAACTAAAAACTGCGTGTTCTGTCTGCAGCTACTCAACAGCAGCCAAGGAGAAAAACTTAGCACAGGAAAACATCAAAGCTAGCCTACCTCTGTGCTCCTGTGATTTATAGCCTGCAACCTTCCGCAAGCAAGATAACTGCATCTCTCTATTAAAAGAACTAAGAAGGAGACTTATCTCCAAGTCTTCTCGGGAGAAGTGTATGACCCATACACAAGTGCGTAATAGCTTACAGCTTGAAAAAATTAAACTCTTAGATATTTTGGTCTTTCTCTTAGGGAGCATCAATGCCACATCTTTCTCTTCCACGAGGAGTGCCTGAAATTCTAAGCTATACCCTGATATTAGTAGATTATGGGCCCTTGCTCCCCCCTTGTTGAAACTGTGCCATTGTACATGTGAAGAATACAAGATTCCCAGTTCAGCAGCTCTAGTCCCTGTGCTCTAAGAACAGGCTGATCCTCTACTTTATATCCATTGCATTTTACAGACATTTATTGTGCAAAACAATTCTAATACAGAGAACAGTATCTTAAAGACAGCACAGTTTCCTGGCTGATACATTTATTGCATTTAATTGTATTTAATGCAATTTGAAGTTGTAAAGTCTCTCAGGAGTTTGCTGTGCAAAAGCAAGCATAAAAAAGCTTTAATTACAGCACTGTAGAGTATAATAACTCACTGTGAAATGAAAGATAAAGATAATTCCATAAAGAAAACTTAAAATAGTCCCACTCAAAGCCTGAGAAACAACACTTGCTATGAAATCTGACTCCAAGTACTTGCAGCCTAAGCGTCCAAACTGCTTGGGCCAACAGTTGAAATTTTAAGAGCCCTGATACTGTTGTGTCTGATGACATCTAATGGAAAGCTTCGTAATGAGGGTGCATCCTTATTACAGCAAGGAGTGAAACAGTTCCTAAAATCTTGTCAGGACGTGACTTGAGCACCTTCATCACTACTTCTAAATCGACATAAACCCCTCTCAAAGCAAAATCACAATGGTGGGAAACTTGAAAACTAGGTTCATTTCATGCGGTTGTAATCTCCCTGAAGCTGGGTCTCCTGGCTGCAGTTTACACTGACATAGTTAAGAATTTTGTTAGACTCAAAGGTTGCCACTATTAACGCTGGGAGGAAAAAAAAAGGCACAGATAAAAGTCAGTTGAAGTTTAACAACTGTACTACACTCCAGAAGTTATGGGCAAGAGGGAGATAAAGAGGGAATATGTCTGATGTTTTTTTTCATCTGTTAGTCTTGACTAGAATGACAACCATTGTAGTACCTATGACATTAGAACAGGTACTTGTTGTTTCTCCTTACAGATAGAATGGGAATCACTGCAGACACAGTGGTAAAAACCCTTCCTGTAAATGGTATGCATCCAGCTTGATGCAAAACAGATATACAAAGTGGATACACCTGACTGAAGAACCCAGCATTCTATTTGGTTATTTTTACATGACTACCATATCTGGAAAAGATTTAAAAGTATAATGATTTAAGTTGAGTCAGACTGTTCTTCATTTTCAACAGGCTATTACATGTTATTAAATAGGATTTTACCTTACTTGGCTGGAATCCATTGTAAATAATCCATAGAGGAAAACAAAGAGCCCAACCAGGGCAGCAGGAATAAGCATTCCAGTATACCATCCCAGCCAGGCAAAATACAGTCCAATTTTTTCACCAAAATATCGCCTACATGAAAAGGAAACACGTATTTTGTTTAAAGTGAAAACTTATGGCAACCTCTATCTATCTTCACAGTAGTAGACTAATTCTAATGAGAAACTACTGTTACAAGTTTATGATAAAATTACTGTCAGTTTACCAAAACGTTTTATTTCAGGCTAGTGTAACATTCTAGTGTCACCAATTGCAGACTTACCAGAACATGTACTTTGTAAGGATATAACTAAGGATATAACTGAAGTGCTCTGTAATTTTCATGTCCTTGCAATGACTAAGTAGATGTACTAGTTTCAACATTATTAAATGTAGGACATTTTATTTGCACATGCACATACACACACGCACAAAGTTTCTGGAAAGGGATAAAGTAAGTCAGTATGACCTAAGTATTCCATTATAAAAAGCATTTGTGATAGATAACCATGTAATATTTCAAACTATTATGAGAGAAAACAATGGATTGAAAACACAAGTTGAAGATTGAGCTTTAATTCTTCTAAACTTGGGTAACAGTTGCTAGAAGAGAAGTAGCAGCAGTGATCAGAAAGTCAGCCAAGGATGATACTATTTGATCAGCACAGAATTGTCCCATGGCACATGCTTAGCTCCACAGCCTTCAGTGGAACAACATTGGGCACAATGATTGGTTATGACCATCAGATGAGGAATAAGAACTGATGGCAAGGCCAAATGAATTATTGGTATTCAAATGTCAAAGATGAGGAAAGTATGAAACCCAAACATCACAATTATTTAACCTCGATTACATATATTTCTCTGCTTTACATTTGGTAATCTATGACATTAATTAAAAGAAATATAAACAGAAGTTTACTTAAACCCACATGGAAACGTAACAATTAGGTTGCATTTTCACTCCACTGGATCTCGGAACTTTGACTGTCCAAGTGGACAACAACGTGGCAACAGTTTTTGCTCTCAAAGGTGCTCTCATGAAGGGCAAGTCTGTCTGATCAGCAAACCATGGCATGGGTTTGTATTTTAAGTTTCACATTGCAAATTGTCAAGCAGCTACATCTACGTGCCTTTTATGCAGCCTCATTTGAAATTAACAGCCATGCACATAAGACCACCCAAAAGAAGCAACTTACAGAATTCCAGTCTTATCTGATAATATTGAATAGCTAAATTTTACAGGAAATCACAAGGAATTTAGCAGTACAGTTAGTACACTGTTACCAGGTCGTTTGTGTCACAGAAGCAAGCTACTCTTCAAAGTACTAATACCTGATTAAATCGAGAGGCTGGTATTTGTACCACATTCCCCACCGTGCCCAGCGCTCATATAAGAGGTGTCTGTGATTCTGAGCTCCGTGTGTTTTGATGGGGTGTCTGCTTTTGTGGCTTCCCTAAAAAACACAAAGAAATAAAAGTACATTACTAGGCACTATGGAAAATAATATACATTTCTTACATATTTTTAAACAGAGTTTTAAATGAGGTGTTCATTATTTTTAATTTAAAGAACTATTCAACTCTTTATATGGCTTCAAGTACAGTGTTCGTATTTCACTGATATATGTTTATTTGTATGCTTTCACCTATACCAATTTATCAAAATTTTTCATGACATGTTTGCAGTATCCTTTTTTTTCTCTCCTATAAAATTTTAGAAATTACTGGTATGTCAGCTCAGTTATCTTCTGCTAGACATTTTCTATGACTGACTTTACCTCCTGTTTAAAAGTATAGAAAAACCTAGTCTTTCTCTCCTACAAATTTTCTAAGATGATGGAAACAACAGAACTGGCATTATTCTGAAGCTACACAGGACTCTCAGAGGCATTAAAAGAAAAACACAGAATCAGTCTGACCCCAAAGGGGTCCTTCCACGCCATGCCTGACATTTACAGACTGCCTGACAGCCTGAAAGAATAACCTCATGCTCAGCAGTCGAAAGGTAACACACAGATTTGCTAGAACCATCCTCAGCAGTATCTCTTGCATTTGTAATTTTACTCCAATTCTGAAGCAGGACATTTCCTTTGGTTGAATTTTTTCCCCCCAAAAGACCCCATCACTCAGTTATGGTAAAGAAAATCTTTCATCAAATAACTGCAAGTAAACCAAATAATTTCCTGGGAGGAGAGCAGAGTTCCCCAAAGCAGTACTTCAGAGTTAGCAATCAGACAGATTCTTGACCCTGGTAGATTCATGTAATTTAGCCATTTAGATTTTTATCATTTATTTGAAATCTCGAGCGTTCCCCGCAATTGAAAGAACACTATTTACTTGTTGCAATCTGCTGACCCTCTGGTTTAAGAATGAGTTAAAAACAAAGCTAAACAGCAGAGAGTCCAATTCTACTAATTCCTCATTACAGTCAGCAAAGCAGCATACCAAAAATGTCAACATATGAGTGTGACCTCTGCATTGCCTAGGAACACCTAGGAACAGAACATCAACATTCTCACAGTCACCTGGATGAGTGACTGCAATGCATGAAGCATTACCCAGTATTGCAGATTTTTAAACCTTTTTTTTTTCCTGCTTCTTTCTGCACTGTTTACCCATAATGGAGTTCAAGTCTCAGCATTCCCACT
>VYZV01036729.1:25612-36991 GCA_013401275.1 Pandion haliaetus | reverse complement strand
CGTCTTAATGTGGCTTGATACTGGTGTAAACTGCAAAATGTACTTAGTTTTTAAGCAAATATATTTAAAGTAAAGTAATTTTACAAGTCTGACTTTGAATAGATTTCACATTAGCATTGGTATTTCAGATTTGTTCTGTCACACACAGAAAATGATTCATCACCTAGCTATTGTAATGACATGCAATGTATGAATATACAGTGGATAAAATATTATGCCTTTATGACTGTTTTATGGTCAAGAATTTATTATTATTCTGCAAACCAGAAGTATTGACATTTTGGCTATTATTTATTTCAAGAACAAACTTTAATATTAAATGTCTACTGCAGACCAAAGAACTCTGGAATTATTTCTCCAAGGAAGAAGTACCAGCCTATTTGTTGTATCACACCAGTTCAGCAAAAAGTGAAATTATTTGTCTATCTTCATTAACAGTGATCCTCTCTCGAGGCTGGAAAAACTATTTTTTTTTTACTGAAATAGTTAAATTGGGCACATGTCAGTCCCCATGTTATTACACAGCAACATCATTCTAAAGCATGCTGCAGCACTTTCCAATTTTCCGACCACTAAACCCCTAAATCAGTAAATCAAAATCATAGAATTGCAGTTAAAAGTAAGTACAATATGGTTACAGAGTCTCCATATTATGTCTAGTATATGTTTTGTGAAGTACTTCTTCCAATACAGTTAAGCATAATATGAAATATGTGATCTTTAATAAATACACATAAAGAGCTCTGAAAAGAAAAATGTTGCACTGTATCATACTTGATCAATGAACCTTTTTACTTTGCCCTTGAAAACAGAATATCCTCCAAGAATCCGTTGGTGAAATTGAGGATCTTAGTAAAAATTTTTAGAGTCTTAAATTTCAATTTAATTCCCAAAAGCTGACGAAAAATGAAGCATTTAATTTTAATCTTCTAACTGAAATAAAAAAGTCAACAGTATTAAGCACGGGCAGACAAGGTTGAATATTTCACAGTTCAATGACAATGAAGCCAGATCTCTTAATACTTCCATTTCTACTGTTGGAAGTAGATGTAAAATATATTTAGCACCTGAATGGTTATATCTAGTCAGCTTTATATGTTTAACTATCAAGAGCAGGTTGAGACTGCAGCTAACAGCAATCACGTTCTATCAATCACATTGAAAAACGCCAGTTTATTTAAATGATCCTGAAAAAACTAAATTAATCATTAATTTGGTGACATTTCAAATCAACATTGCATTCTATAAAGAGACCCATGCAAATAAAAAAAAGGCCTATCTTTGCATTAAATAAAAGAGTATTAAAAGTTGATGTTTTAACTTATGATCTTACAGACTAACTGCACAATTAATAACATCAACACCACAGTTGGGAGAGGATTTTTTTAAATCTGTTGGTGTTTATACTGCTCTTTTTTTGACAAATAATTCATATACCATGTGGATTCAATCCTATGTTCCCTTAGTTTCTCTCCTACTGATTAAATTGTAAATTCGTTCCTCAGTCTGTTACTGCAGGTGTCCCACAGGGCTTCCATACAAGACCTTTGCTGTTTTCCATTTACATGACTCCTCTGTGAAGAACTTGAGTTCAGACCAATCATAGCTACAGTGTGCTGACAATAGAGAAATGGATTATTCTGTTGACTGCTCTCATCCAAAAATCACTGAGGCCTTGAGGTTTTTTTATTTATTTCTCAGATCCAGAGCTGAATATGTGTTAACATCTCCATTTAAACTCCATGGAAATTCAAGCGCTGGCAGGCTCCAGTCAGTACTTATCACCTGAAACAAATGCAGCGCATCTCCCTTTTAGGTTGCTGGTGCCAAATTTGTTCCACTATGTTCTTGGATGGAAAAACCCAAAATTTTATACTTAAGATGAAGACATTACACTAAGAGTTAAACTGATGGGGCAAAAAATCTGTATTTGCCATAAGGCTATCTGAAACAATGTTGAAGCAATTAGCCATTTCTTAGCCATACTTGCATCATCACAAACTTTAATGGTTCTTATATGCTGTGTTAAATGTGATACTATTGGATTTACACTTGGCTTTTAGTTCACAGAAAAAATGAGAAAAATACTTTCAATATAGCATCTTTCCAACCAAATCACTAAAAAAAAAAAAGCCATGGAATTACTTTATCCACAAGTTATGGCATGGAAACAAAGTGTACATTTTCTGGTGGTAGCAGTAAACAATAAGGCTCTTAACAGGAGAACTTGGAAAACAAAACAAAACAAAACAAAAGAACAAATTGAAAATAGACTACATTTAAGAGTTCAGGTCAGACAGAGGAAAACCATGCTACTGTTTCACAAAAAAGACTGCAGTTCATAGTCCTTTACATTAAGACAACAGAGATACAAAACTATAAGAAAAATTAATTGCCTCAGCTTCAAGCCAGCCAAAGGCAACATCATCTGCACCTGCAGGCATAGCTGTGTCCCTAGCTGGGGCCCAGTGCAAAGTGAGCAGAGCCGCATGAAACATCATCATACCATCTCCTCCTATGTTTAGGACGTGGGGAGTAAGATACCACACTTACACTGAGCAAACCTTCCACTAACTGAGAAATATGATGAGAAACGAAACAAAGATGATGTGGTTGCAGGTGATTTTTCGTCAGATGTTGACTGTTAATTAAGTTTATGGGACCTCCATCAACTGCAAACTAAAAAGTCTTCCACCTCTACTACTCCTTTTATTTTTCTTTACACTTCCTCATTTTCACTTGTCAACATGTGATGGACTTACTTGTTATCTCCTCTCTAGCAAAGCTTCCCTTTCATTTGCAATGTGAAAATCTCCTACATTATTTAATGGTATTTTGAAACATTATTTTTCTATTAATGGAAATCATTAGTTGTATCTTTCTACAACTTTCCCTTCCCTCCCCTCCGCCCCCCCGCAAACCATCACCAATTACTCAATTAAAAAAAAGGCAAGGAGCTGGATATGGTTACACATACATACAAACATATATATGCACATCTGGATGCTGCAGGAAGATTTTTTAAAGAGCACATGATCAGAACAATGAATGTGAAAATGTGCAGCTCTGCTCCTATTGTGTACCTGGTGTTACCCTGGAACAGATGAGAAACTAGAAATACTGTACTTTGCCTCACCAATGTTATAAGGCAGTGTATATACAGTTGGTGGAGTAGGTCAGTTCCCTCTGCCACTGCTCCCAATAAGCCCAAAATATTTGTTTCTTATTCAACTGCATCCTTGTGATACAGATTGGAAGAAAAGGTTCTGTAAGTCACAAAGGAAATCACAAATATGAAAATACAGATTGGAAGAGAAAGCCTTCTTCCTATTAACTATTAATAAAAGTCTCCACATTACTATTTATGTGAATAAGCAAAGCATAAGAAAAGCATTTCATTTAAAGGTGCCGTCAGAAAGAGGGCAGATAAAACTCATCCTGTAACCCTTCTTTACCTCCTCTGCACACACCACTGAAAAATGACTTGCAAAATGAAATGTATTCTTTCACTGCTTTGCGTATTTAGGGCCACCCAAAAGCACAATAAAAATATACTTCATGATAAGACCTACACACAAGATGTTAAAAAGTACACTAACTTTTACTAAATGTTACAATCAATGATGTAACTTATGTAAGTAGGGTTGCTTTGTCATATATTGATAGTTACCTCACTTTCACATCCACATTAACTTGATTTTAAATGCAATTAATACATATAGTCAAGGAAGACTAATGGACTACATTCTGCACTTAACCTGGTGGACATTTTCAAATGGCACAAGTGACCAGTGCAAACCTATTTTGCATTGTAAACGACTAAATAAATCTTAATGGATTAAGAATGATCAGCTATCAACACACAAGGGAAATTAAGTGCTGAAATGCCTACATTGATTATTTTAAATTATTAGCCTTACTCTGTTCTTGAATTTGTATGCTTTTAGTGAGCTTTAACACATTTACAAGACTTATTGACTATAATTACAAGAGAATTCAAGTAATGGACACATCAATTATAAGCAACATGTCTTGACCAGACAGTTGCATAAAGAATTCTAAAGAGAGCTCCATTAGCATCCTCCCCCTTAGTTTTATTCAGTTTTATCTGCTGTAAGAGGGCATATTAAGGGCTTATACAGCTGTTTGGACCATGTGAACACAAGCGTCCCTTTAAAGACTTAATACTGCATTCAAAGTTGGGTATTAGCTGAAGCAATAGAGATAACTATGTTATTGACAGGATAGAAGTAATGCTGAAAGTATTAAGTATGTGAGTTATTGGTATACATGAATATTGCAGTTGTAGTAAAATACTTTGAAAGGTTTGAAATACAATGTCTGTGTTCCCCAAGATTAATTTTAAATTTTGTTGTCCAGTCACGCCCTTGCCTTTTCATAAAAAAAACTTATGAAACTATTTTAGGATTATGCCAGGAATTACCATTCTTTTATGTTTCTTTTTTCTTACCTTTTTGTTCTCTTCCTTGTAACCATGCACTAAGTTTCAAATACTGCATGAATTTAAACTATAGCTTCCATAATAAGCCATTATTTAAAAGTACAGTAAAATAAACCTTACAGTTTTAATGAAAATATGTTCATTGAAATGTGAATTTATTATTCAAATCCACTCATAAATTCAACCATGGAGACACCACTTGTCTAAGCAGAGCTCAGTGATTTAGAAAAGCTGTCTATTTAAAATAAAGAATGTATGGCAGGTTTATAGAAACATCGCAGTGAATTTTTACATAAATTTAGAACTGCAGCTTATGCATTTTTCTACAAAAATGTTTTTAAATTTTCCACTTAAAATCAAACATAAAAATGAATTGAAAGTGTGATCAGCACAGAAACTAAATCAGATGCTACATCCCTGTGCATCACATCAGTATTACACACTACCTTCCAAAAAGGCTGACCAATTCCAATTCCCCTAAATTATTTCTACAAAAAACTCTTGCTGCGTCTTATTGGTATTTATTTAGGAATGATATAATATCAAATGTCTATCCTGAAGCATTATGTAATGTTGAAAGTGTAACAGAATTGAAATGAAATAAACAATTTGGATAGTAAACAACTGCAAGGAAGAGCAAGTTAGAAAGAACAGCTAACTGTTCTCTCAAACCACCACTGCTTCATTATATAAATTTAAGAACCAATTACTGGTTACAATTTAGATTAAAGAGAAGGAAATCTCGCTATATGAAACAAAAAGCAGAAGGGTGACTGTGCTTAATATGTTCTTACATTTTCTGCCCTTTGATCACTGTATTTTCATACCCCTTTAGGTAATTCTGAATTTCACTGGGGGCTCATCAGGCAGTATGAATGCCAGTTCATAAGAAATGTTAAAGAGATTAACAAGCAGAAAAAGACCAGTGGTATAATTCACTGTTTGAAAGAGACCACTTGCAAAGAGAGCATTTCCATACCTGTATGGGTACGGATGTGAGCTAGGAAGGCCATGGAATTGCTACTTCTACACATCTTCCCGCAATACTTGCAGACGTTGCCTTGGTTCTCTTCCCTCTCCTTGTTTATTTGCTCAGTGTCTTCCACAATGTACTTATTCACTTCCCGCAACAGCTCTTCGTGCTGCTCTTTGATGTGGAGAAACAAGCTCTGCTCCGAATCGAAGGGCTCTGTGCACTTCACACACTTAAAGGTAGCACCTCCTTCGGGCAGCTCCTCCACGCTTGCCTGCTCATTTCGCATGTGCCCGGCACTCGCCAAGTGCTGGTGAAGGTTGCTCTCTGTGTAAAATGATTTTCCACAGAGTAAACAATGAAAATGCTTTTCTTTTGAAGGATGTTTCATGGCTATGTGAACATTTAGTCCGCTCAAACCATCTGCTAGAAAACCACAGTCGTCACAGCGAATACGTGTCGATTCCCCCAGGGAAATTCCTTCTGACTTCTTCTTTTTCCCACCACTTGGTGAAGGATCTGCTTTCACTGTGAGCTCACTAGCTTTCACTCCACCTGACATCTGTCCTTCAGCGGAATGGTCAGTGGCTTCCCCATCTGGATGGCTTTTTAATCTCACTATAGAAGAATCAAACTTGCCAAAATTTTGTATTGCCTTTCCTTTATCATCAGCACTGAAAACTGTTCCTAAAGCTTCATTACTACTTTCTTGTATGCCCTCAGCTGTTGAGCCATCTGCCTCCCAAACATTGTTATTTATAGTTACTTCTGCTTCATGTTGTGCTTCCATAAGGGCTTCTTCCTCCTCCCCAGTAGGATCCTCTTTGAAACTTCTGTCACCCTCTAAACTATGTATATTTTGTACCATTTCTCCAATGTTTCCAGCAAAATCTGATTGCCCTACTGCACTACTTGTTTCTGGAAGAGTTAGCATAAGTGGGTTATTTTTTTTCAGTGATATTTTTTTAAGAATGTCTGTGTTTCTACACTCTACCTCAGGGTTTTTGCTATTTGTTTCCAAGCTTTCCTCACCTTTTCCTGAATTCAAGTTTGTGCTGCTTGATCCATTTTGATTTTCTGTAGTGCAATCATCATCTGAGTTGAGCAGCTCCTGACCATGCCTACTTTTCTGCAACTCGCAAGTACCTGCTTCTTTAACCAATACTTCCTTGTCAAGTTTAACAACTTTATCTTTCTGAGGAGTTTGCTGGAACCCTTTGCAAAGGAGGTCTTCTCCTCCATTTCTAGCCTCAAGTTCACCTTCTACTGCATTTTGGGAACTGCCACCTGCAGGCATTCCTGGAGATGCATTTTCATCTAAGACAGTACACTCGGTTAAGCTTTTATTCATATGATCACCTTCTGCTGCATCATTGGCACATTTTGTTTCATCCAAAACAATTTTCGATTCTCCTGCACTGTGATGGTGCTCCTCTTGAGACAAAGCAGTGCCCTCTTTTGTGCTATTTGCTGTGTTTGCTTCCTCCCCAGAAGAATAAACATAAGATTCTCTTCTAATTTTATGTTTCTCTGTTGCTGCGTGCCTTATCATCTCTCTGCGAGTAACAGCATAGTAGTCACAAGCCATGCAGTAGTATTCAAATTGTTTTGTATGTTTTCGCTTCACATGCAGCTCTAAAGAAGAAGAAGAATGAGCGATGAAGCTGCAGTGGACACATTTGTTGTCGTTTGCACCCACTGCTCTTCTCTGGAAGCATGGGTCACCATCTTGAGTAACCCTCGCTGCTTCCAGAGATATACGTTTGTTTATATTTAACGGATTGCTAGTATGCTCCAAATCTGGCAGCCTACTGGCATTTACAACTTTTAGCTCAGCATCTCCTTGCTCAACTTCCTGGTTGTCTAAGACAGAATTTTCCAGATCTGATGACTGGCTACCATCCTCAACATGTTCATACAAGGCAGTCATGGGGCTGTTAACCTTCTTGCTCATGGAGTCAAAATTACCTCCTTCAGGGCCAACGATGATCTCCGAGTTCTGTTTTCCACGTCCTTCTATTTCAACACGACTTCTGTGTTTCTTCGTTGCACAATGGCGTTCCATATCTCCTTTGGTTACAGTGTAATAATTGCAAACCTTACACAAATAACTGTACTGATGACTATGCTTTCGTCTGATGTGAACAGTCAGATTTGTAACACTGGAGGCCAAAAGACCACAATGGGTACATGTCCTAGAAATGGTGCCTTTGGGTTTCCCTCTTTTGGGTGCATTAGCTAGAACCAATTCATTTTCACCAATCCTTTGATCAAGTGGAACAAATTCCTTATTTCTTGAGATGTTTTCCACAGAAGAAGAGGAAACATGTATAATTTCTTTATCTAACTCTGTATTCCCACTCCCAGAAATGGAAGGATCCACCACAGTTTTAATACCACCAACACCAACACAAACCTTTTCAATACATTCTTCAAAACGTAGTCCAATGTTGTTTTTCCTGGCATTTTCAAGGTGCTTGCTTCTTTTGATATGCTTCTCCATTCCTTCCTTACTCAGTGAGTAGAGATTACATGCTTTGCAAAGGAAGTGATACTCCTGTGCATGTCGGAGTTTTATGTGCCTTGTAAGAACCGTGGAAGATCTTGTCTTATAAAAACACTTTTTACATTGAAATTGGGTTTTATTCAGAACAGAATGCTTTAGTTCATTTCTATGATTTATGAAAGAAGAGTCTGGAGTTTTTGCTTTCATTGATACATCTATTTCATTTGCAAGATTTTGGCTATTGTTTGATACTGAGTCAGCATAAGTTACCACTTGCAAGGGCCGATCACTGTTACTTAATGGAGTAGCTTGCTGAAATAATGAACCATCATGTTTCTCATTTTTTTGATGATTTATCAGCTCTTCTTCCATCTGAAAAAAAAGAATGCAAGTTGGACAACTATGGGACATATTATGCGCTTCACTCATATGGCTTCGAAAGCTGATCACATTCAAGCTAGTAAATGAACAGAGCTGACAATTAAAGCTACAGCCGCCCATCTGGTGTTTACTGTCTTGACAATGTTGCTTCATGTCTTCCCTGACTCCAGAGGAATAACTGCACATCTGACAATGAAACTGGATCCTTTCTGTATGAAGCTTTGCAACGTGAATTTCCAAACTTTTTCTGTTCTGAAAAACATGACCACAGTCAATGCAAGTATGAAGAACACCATGATCAGCAGTAAGTTTAACATCAGAATGTTTAGTATCTGTAGTGCTGGAAGAAAGGGTATTTGGCTTATCCTCAGTAAGATCTTGAATTTCTGAAGTAGTATTACAATTATTTTTAGCCTCTGTTTCTAATTCTGTATGCAACATAGGGCTTGAATCACTAGATTTAAGCTGTGTGCTGGAGATACTCTTCATGTGTACTCTCCGAGTTTCAGACTTGCCTCTCTTACTATTACCCAACAAATTGTACCTTCTTTTAACTTGCCTTTTTAATCTAAAAGACCTACTCTGTCTGAGTGAAGACCTTAACAAGACAATGTTTCTTTTATGTTCCAGTCTATCAAATCTCCTTGTCGTGTTTAAACTGCTAACTAGCTTTTTGGTAGTTGGAGGCAGTTCTGTTTTCAGCAAGATATTTTCTGAGGGTCCTGGTATTTCTAGTTTTTCACTACAGACTTTATCATTTCCTTCTACACTGGAAGAAAGCAACGTTTCTTCTGTCACGGTATCTGCTTTTTCAGTGGGAACATTTGAAGATGGTATCATTTCAACAAGTTCAGTGCCATCGTTTTGTTTAGACAAGCTTACTTTTGAGCCTTTCAGGGCACTACAAACACTTAATTCTTTTGTATCAGCAGTTCTTGCCCTTAATTTACTGGTCCCCAGTTTTACACTGACATTCCTCTCTCTGGTTGCAGTAGATTGTTGTTTTTTAAAGGATTTTTTTGTCAATATCTGTACAAATCCTCCCCGTGCAGCAAGATTTTGGCGTCGAAGGTGTGTCTTGCCAAGGAAATGAGAATTCAGGAGATTTTCTTCAGCACTTTGAAAACCACAAAGATCACAACAAAATAGCTTGGATTTCTCATGATCTTGCTCAACATCCGTATGTAATGTTGAACTACATTCAGCTGTGCAACTACAGTGAGGGCATGTTTGCTCTTCAGATTGTTTAGAGGGGCATTCTTGTTTATGTTTTTCCATATCAGAGCAGGAAGGTAAACACCGATTACTCATTTTGCCTTTAAGATCTTTGTCTATGTTTTCAACAGTACAGCCAACACTGATTTCTTCTGAAGAAGATAACTTATCAGAAACAGCAGCTGGCACCTCTTGTGAATGTTTATTTTCCATGTGAATTTTCAATATGGCACGATCAGCACATCTGAAATCGCAATGTAGGCACAGGAAATTTGAATTAAATATGTCATCACCAAGACAACTGGCAACTCCTTCCTTCTTTACAGCTCCAGCTACTGTACTACCTGCTTCTCCAGCTACGACTTTGTGAAATTTCCTTTCACTATCTTTCATGTCTTCTGAAGAATTCCACTTTCTTTTTCTGGAGACATTTTCAGGTTTGTCTGCTTCAGCAACATCCAGGTTTGGTGATCCTGACAGTACCCTTTTGTTTGTGCCATTCTCTTTTCTTTTCTTTTCAAGGTCCCTGAACACTTCATCTGATATCAGCCTTGTTTTCTGCTGAGACAAAGAGTCACATCCAGCATTTTCTCCTGATGTATTTCTCCGGGATTCTTCTGTCAACTCAGTTTGTAAACTCTCATCAACATCATCTCTCTTCTTATTTTGCTCCCCATCCATTCTTAACATTGATATTATGAATTGTAGATCATTTGGCTTAGTACCTATAAAACAAAAGAGTTATTATTAGTCTTTCATGCACAACCAAAAGTTAAAAAATTCAAGACAAAAAGAAGAAGAAATATAGCAAATTAAAATCATGGCAGGAAGACAGACACAATGAAAGATATGAGGCTACATCTTCAGCATGGTGTCTAAACTTATGACATCTAATAATCAAACCAACCCCTAGACACTTGTTTACAGAGCTCTCACTGTGATGAGCACCATGTGAGTGAGCACTAGCTTCAATAGTTTTTATGTAATCAAGTAATTTACTACATGCTTAAACCTGAGCAGACAAGCCTAACCTTTGTTTCTGGAAGCATATTTAGGAAACGAAACACTAACAGCTTTCAGGGAACCGGCCATGGGATGTCCAGCTTTTCCTGAACCAGAAATCCAGGTTCCCAAACGTAAAAGCTCCAAGGAGGAAATGACCATGACTGCAACAACAAGCAAAACAAAGTCAACATCAATGTTAAACATTGGAAGTATGAAGCTTGCCTTCCTTCCTCTGCCTAGATTACCTGCTAAAGAGAAAGAGAGAAAACACAAATAGAGCCATCTTCTAAAAGAATATGCTGCATGTGTAGTTCCCCATCATTCCTAAAATATCCTCTAAAACGCCATTTCCCAACTGGGGGGTGGAGAAAGAAAAAAAAGAAATAGCAGCGCAGAGAAGGGCAGATCTTTGAACCCCAGCACAAACTCGAACCATCCAAATCGTTACCAAAAGCTTTTGCTCAACTGCCCAGTGTGACCTCCCTGCTCCCAAAAAGATGTCACCACTAGAAAACTGATGCTACCAACACAGTTTATAAGAGGGATGGGGGTGGGAAATCAAATCTTGACATTTATTACCTTTTCATTTTGATATGAAGCGATTGAAAATTGAAAATGCATTTCATTTTAACAGATGATTAAATACTAAATGTTTATCTATGTGCTTTACACTATGATTTAAACATCAATTTGCTGCAGATCCAAGTATCCAGTTTTTTGTTCAGTTACCCATTGAATGAGGCCATGACCACAATTGTAAGTACTTCCTGACAAGATTAAGTAATTGCAATGTTGATACAGTCAACGCAGGGTACAAAAAGCTATTCAAATACACGC
>VYZV01036729.1:0-25561 GCA_013401275.1 Pandion haliaetus | reverse complement strand
AAAAAAAAAAAAAAAAAGCTTATTTTTGAGGACAAAATAAGAAAGTATTAAACTGGGGAAATATACTCGAATCAGTTGGACTTACTACCTATGGAAGTAAAAAAAATGATTTTCTGCTTAATAATAACTTATGGAATGACTATAAAGAATTGAGTGCACTGTAGTTGCATACATTGAACAGTTTTTCAACTGTAGGTCTCATTGAGCTAAAGTACTGACCAAACTTATACCAAGCTAGTTATACCTAAATAATGAGAGAATAACCACCTCTAGATCACAATAGCCCTTTGGAGGATCTAGATACTGCTTCTCTAATTTGGTTTTCTGGTTCTTATACACTATTATTTTTCTTTGTTCACTAAACCATGATAGAAGCTATCACAATTAGTCAGAAATAAAACAGTCAAGTCTATATTCTCAGATGGTTTAAGTCAGCATATTGTCAGTATGTTCAAAAACACTACAGCAATTAATAGCAGAGAAGGAGGAAGCCTTTGAAGTGCAAGCTTACCCTGAAAAGGTTTATAAGCACTGTTTGGGATACAGAAAAAAAGATCAGATGAAAATTATGTTGCTTAACTGCAATACAGCTTTATTTATATAACTTGGAAAATATCATGAAATTACTTCAGTGATGAGTGCCACAAGTCTATCCTTAACTGTCTTCATGCAGCAGCCATGGGTCTTTTGCCTTGCTGCACCTCCACAGCAGGTTCCCAGCCCACCACTAAGACCTGACCACTCTTCCTTTGCACAGCCTGGGGAAGAACTTAAGTTTTTTCTTTGCTGTACAAGACAATTTGCAATCTCAAACCAATTCTCCATCTTCTTTATAGGATACTTTCCTCTCAGACCATCTGATGTATCAGAAAACCTGTCCAGCAGTGAACTAATACCTGCATCAGAAATTTCCACTATCAAAGGTTGTATCGGGATAATCAGGGGTTTCTCCATTGACAAAAATTCATACATTCAAGACATGTTAAAAAGTAGGGGACTGGTGGCTCCACACTATACTCTCTTCTCACACACTTCATGCCCATTTAAAGCCATCCTAAAATTTGATTTAAACCTTAAAGCACTGTCACACCAAGATCAACCTCTGACAGAAATCGCAAGCCACTTTCAGCCAGAGATACAGTAATCACCAGAGGTGGATGCTTCCCAGCTGTCACAGGCAGGTATCAGCAGTCTCAGAAAATGCCTTACCTGCCACACCAGCACAAATTCAGCTCATCTCCATTAGCCACCCGCACACCTCAAAAAAGACGGCTGACTATTTGCATGCAGTATCTGCACACTTAGCCTTAATTCTCAGCATTTGTTCACTAACTCTCCTATAGAAGTTCATCCTGCTCTGTGCTTTACCAAAAGTCTTGGCTCGCAATCCCAGTTCTGGCGTCAAACCTTGTCTTCGACTCAACTATATTGCACCAATTAAGGATTTTTTCAAGTGCTTAGGAAAAAAAAAAAAAAAAGTATTTCCCTTATTTTATCTTTGTAAACTGTTTGTAGTCACAACTACAAACCAGTTGCTAGGCAAGTGAAAAATGCAAAACACAAATCTCATAGGTGCTGCCAATAATTTCAGTATGAAATTAAAATAGTCACCTATGTAATACAAATACGCAAAGGAGCCTTACACCCCAGCCTTCTTGCCTAATTCCTCCAGTTCTCCAAGTCAACAGTAAATGGAGACACTTATCTCTGCCTAGATTTCATGATAAACTTCTAGCATGCAGACCGGGGATGCACTCCATTTACATGCAGTACTCCTAATCAAGTCAACAGCCTCACGTCTATCCCCACAACTAAAAACAAGTATTATCAAAACAATAGCTCCTCGGCTGCACAGCACAGGTTAGGTGTAGCAATAATTAATGACAGGCCTTTACCAGTTTCATCACTACCTCACATTTGAGTTTTCATTAAAATAACCTCCCCCTGCACACCCTTCCCAGAGTTAGATTTGCCTCTGTCCCACCTCGTCAAAATATCACTACATGGGAGTATGCACCTGCAAGAAACCATAATCCCAAAAGAATTCTCTACAAAATAAAACAACTATCAGGCAGTTGCTGTTGTTTCTCTAACATTACCCCTATATTGATTAATCTAAGGAATTAAATTGCCTTCAATTTCTTTTAGTTCTCTCTTAAAGTTGCCTTTAGGACAAGGGCACATCTTCTGAGGTAGACACTTAATGGCTACTGTCGCTACCTTTTGCTGGGACCATCGTCAGCGATTTGCTGAGCTGTGGTCAGTTCTCCACATCCCAGACAAGATCTAGACCACAACACTGAGCCCTGCCTCTGTTTCTCCCCGCTATGATCTTTGCTCCGATAACACAGCTGTGTCTCTAACACAATTTCAGTAGCATACGCCTCAGCTTCCTTGAGAGGAGACTAGTGCCTTGCACCCAAAGGGAGCTGTGGGCAGACCTCTTCTCAGCTGCCTGCATGGATTTATTGCACAAATGACTATCACTACTTGAAGGATGCACTCAGCATACCGTAAGCCTCCTGCAGGCAAAAGGAGCCTATAGGGCTTCCTCTGCTGTCAGCTTCTCTCCTGAAAGCCCCTTCTCAGATTTGCCACAGGACGATGGCAAAGCAACAAACTGGTCACTAATCTGGGTGGTCCTAATCCTCAGCCTGCATAAACCAGTTCACCTCTGCTCTCATCAAAGCCACTACACTCATTAAGGGCTAGCCTACAGTTGGTATTAATACAGGAACCAATGCATCAGAGACGGCATCAACAGCACTCCTGAGTTTGTCCAGTCCCAGTGACCACATGATACATAAGGTTAAATGGATTTCTTTTTGCAAAATTAATCTTGGCTCAAACCTTAGTCTGGCACAGGGATCGTCATCAGGAGCAAAGAATCAGCATCTGGAATTTGATTAGATCGACTGGTAACCAAAACCACATTCTAGATGTAACAAGCAACCCTCTGCAGCCACGGCAGCTTAAGCACATGCTTACTTACTTACAAGTCCAACTCTTACTTATTAGTATAACTGAGTAAGCCTTTTGATATCAATGTAATGCTGAAAAACTCATATAGCAGTAGAAGTGGGGAAGAACAGCTCTTGTACTACCTTATTCATGGACCAACAAGACTAAAAACGACGCAAGATGCAAGCTCTTGTGCTTTTCCTTCTACCTTCACCTTTTAAAGATTCCAGTTACGTTTTTACAAGTAAACAAATATCTAAAGCGCAAACAGTACATAACCACTTAATGCATTGCATAAATAAACCAGAAAGGATTTGTATAGTCTCCAAGACTGCACGAATGGTATCGCCAGGTACAACACAGCAGAACACCAGAGCACAGGATCAAGCCCAAGCTCAGCAGACAGCAGTCAAATCTTCAGTATTTCCATAGTTTAAAACCTTGTTCTGTCAAACAGTGCTCTCTTAACATCATACTTGATGTTCAAAATGAAGCTGTTCTAACTCAAAAGTGGGTTGACTTTTTGTAACATAAATCTTTTGTTAATGTTCATATAAATCAAGTATAGCTGAACAGATTCTTAAAGGATATGACCAAAAATTAATTTGCCACATTAGCTTCAGGTTAACAAATTCTTCTGCTTGGAGACAGTCATACATTACCTAACACATTTTAAGGTTCTTTGCAGCACATTGCTGTTCCTGAGTTTTCGAAAGAAACCTGGTGTGGCCTCAACATTTTTGTGCAGAAAAAGCTAAGCTCAGTAATTCTACTGGAAATAGGAGCTAGGTTTTAACATAGTGCTTTTCTTCAATAATTTTCCAAGTATCCAAAAGCAGTGAAACATGTTTTTAAGACCTTCAAAAGCAAAATGGTTATGTTACATCTGCATAGGCCAAATATCCAAATCATTACAGAATATATAAGAAGACACACACATTTTTAAATTACAAGTGCATAATACACAATACTTTGGCTGTGTCACAGAAACCAATATAGCTAAAAATTCTCCTCTTTCATGCATTGGGATTTCCACATGGTCAGAATCGTGGAGGTTTTGTTTCAATATTTAATCTAATTTAAAAGACATCCCACAGTCAAAATTAAGCACCGTCTCCCTACCTATAAAGAAGAAAATGAATACAAAAAATGAGAAAAATACCACTTCTTGAGCTGTCTCCACCATTTTTTACCAGATAACAACACAGATTTTTGTATTCTTCCTACGAAGCTTTTTTGTATGTTGATATAGTATCTGCTACAATTCTATACAAAAGCATCAGTAATTTGCAGACAGAAGATCTTTTCTTTGTTGGAAATAGAGAACATTTTAGTTGAGTGTTTTCTCCATTTTTTTTTCCTCTGGTCCAAAAAATAGTATATAATTCCACTATGCCAAAAGGTAGAGACTGCAGTTAAGATTTTCAGTGTAAGACTTGCGTTGCCCTAATCCTCAGATTAAATTTAGAAAGTAGTAATCTTAAATTAAGATCAAAAGTACAAGCAATTTAGTGATGATCCATAAACCTGTAATGAACTTCAAAGTTCCTTACCTTGATGCTCAATACAATTTTATTTACTCCTTTTTTTGGTCATATGCCAGCTCTTAAGGGAAGGGGTAGGGGTGTGTACAGAAAAAAACCCAAAAAGTGTATTTACAAGTACTAAATTCCACTTTGATTTTTATTTTTTATGCTAATCCTGGCATTAGAATTCCCAAGGCACTTCTCAGTCAGAGTATGATTGTCTCCAAGTATTCAATACCCAATCGGCAGTGTTTGTAAAAGAGCATATTAACATATTGTAACTTTTTACAAAATTTTCTTTTTTTTCTAGTAAAAATTTCCCTTTTTCAGACAATTAATTCTTTCAATGAAATCATGGATACAATGAAGCAAAATCATTTCAATGAGCTCCTTAAATAGCCTGCACAAAACTGAATGTGAACAACTCATCTCAACATATGACCTTTGTGTCAAATAAACACTTTCTCATTTTCAAGGGCATAACATCCTCCCTAAATCAAATCACAGGTCTGTCTTATGGCCTTACAAAGTATACCTCACTTCCTTCAGAGAGACTAATCCAAGAGAACAGTCTCCTCCATAATGGAATACAGAAGACAATATGGCTGTTGATTCAAATGGAACAAAGATCACCCTTATTTTGAGGAGTATTTGATGCTATCCATTACCAACATGTATTTTCCCTCGCAGCTCAAGAATGCTGGAACTTTGAGCTTTGCATCATAAGCCTGTTCCTCATGTAAGCCACTCATTTTCCCAGGGCACCAGAACTGCCACAAGGAGACTTCCAAACAAGCTACAGGCTTTCAAAGACTAAAGACTTTGAAACTTCCACATTGATGGTTCTACAATAGTTAAGGTAACAAAATAAAAACCCCACCGATAGTCATCACTTGTGTATCACTAAAAATGGCAAGTTATCTGCACCCGTTAACTTCATTTTCTCACAAGCATCAAAAAGAACTGTAATGGCATCATGGGGAAATGCACCCTGCGGTACTACTTACATCCTTCTTGCTCCTGCTTCCAAACCACTGAAAGTCCTTCTGGGTGGGCAGAAATTGCCAAAATAAAGGAAGTTCTTATGAATTCCTGACATAAAGAATATATTCCTGACATAAAGAATATATTCCTTAATTCACACCAAAACAATTGAAGAGAAAAAGGGAAGGCTCCCTAGGTTATCATCCACTCACTTCAGAAAGAGCCAAATGCTACTAAATGCAGCACTGACCACCGATTAGATCAGCTTTGAAGAGGAAGTCAAAAAAGAAAGACATGGATACACACTTATTTCAAGTGCTGTCAGAATCAATAGGCTTGTATGCCCAAGGTAGAGGAAATGAGGAAATGCACTAGCATCTCCTAAAAATTGTTGAATAACCTCCAGATTTTCAGTTTTTGAAAATTTAAAAATTTCCATATATTTTTAATTGTAAATTCAAAGAATTTTTACTATTTCCAGAGCAAGACATACATATAACAATAGCAGTAAAAAAATTCAACAGAAACTTCTGAGGATCCAGGAAAGACAGTATTTATATAGCACTGTGATATTTATGGATTAAAAGCACTGTTTAAGGATTCTCAAAAGACTTTAGAGAGTTTATCAGGTCCATTGAAGAAACTTCCAGGAAGGAAATGTTCATTTTTCACATACAGTAATGAGTCCCATGGTTTGTGGGAATTCTCAGAATGAGATGGTTTCATGCGAGATGCAATTCTCACCAACTTCACCAATTAAAAGCAGAGAGAAGCAAAAACTAAATGCAATTTGAATCTCTTTTCTACCATAGGCTGTAGTACCTTCTTACATACAGTGGACCACACTGGAATTCACCAGAGGAAGTACACAGGCACTATCACTAACACCTGAAAAAAATGTTGGAAGTGTTAACATTTTTGTGCACTTTGGCAGCAAAAGATAAAACTAAGTTGAAATTGCTGTTACTTGCAAACTGGCTATTGGAAATTTTACTGTGGAAACCTGGTCCTAGAAGCCCCAACTGTTCTCTAAAATACAAGGAGGATGAATTTCCTAGATTGCTATTCTGGTGTTTCATACTTGCCAAGATTTACTAAATTTCCATCAAAGTTCGCTCAAAATTAAACCTAAAAGACAAAAAAAAAAAAAAAAGGCTTTGTTGGCCCCTTGTTTTAAACTACCACACCATACAAAAAGCAACAAGAGGCCTCCATCATCACAGCCTGGGATGCATTTGTCTACCAACACAGCTTGAGCAGGCTCGAGGAGGTAGCAGCACAGCACAGGTGAAAAGGCCAACACTAATAGCCAGCTCTCTGCCAGCTGAGAACCAAGAACCCATTTTTTGAGTAACTTGAACCAAGATGCAGAAGGGAAGTATGAACTACAAAAAAATTCAAGTTTTTTCTTGTAGGGAAGAAGGAAAAAAAAAGGCATTTTTTTGCATTAAAATGTTGTCTTCATTTTTTATTAAAAAAACAAACAAACAAACAAAAGATATTGAGCATTTTTCAGATATTTATTACCCAGCTATTCACTGAGCCACAGCTCACTGAATATAAAAAAGAACCTAACCAATACCATTTTAAATTAAAGGTAGGCTGATAACAGTTTGAATGTATTTTTGCCACAATTAATGCAAGAATGCCAAAAATTCACAGCTAAATAAAATAAATAAATAAATATGTCATTGAAAAACAAACACATTCAGTGTGAAGGCAGGACACCAAAACTGTAGAAAAGGCATTAAGAAGGGAAGATGGCAGAAAGTAGAAAGGGAAATTTAACATGTTTTAAATACTAGTATTTTCTGACTAATCATTTTAATTGCCTCACCTGTCTCTAATGACATTCTACTAAGGTAAATCAGGTCCACATAGTTTAGCTTACTGTATCTGTCGCCATCTTTTAAATTACTGAGTCAAAGAATGCATGTAGTAATCTGTGTATATATGCACATGTTTCTTAGTGTTGTCGTGCATCCTGTTTTCTTCTTGCCGGCTGCCTATTCAAGTAGTTCAGCTGAAAAGAGTTGCATGAGCTTTTGGCTGAACAGGTAACATAAGGATTTAGGATTATTTGTGTGGTAGGTTAACAAAGTTTCCAGAGAAGAATACAAAGTATACATATGCTTCTAAAGAAAAGAAGAAATTAATAAAAATAAAAGCATTCTGATGACACCTGGTGGCCACTTCACACAAGGAAGTAATTGCATTTCATCTGAGAAAAGCAGATCAAACAGAAATGTGTTATGTGTTCTTTTGGCAAGCATATCTATGGAAATGACAGCTGATACTACTATCAATTAGAATATATACTCATTGGAATATGCATGTTTACATATCCATATATATCAAATTACTGTATTACTGGTATAGACACATGGACAAAAACTTAACTATTAAAGACAAAATGTGTTTTTCTGTACAATTGTATTGGGTTTCTGTGGCAAGGTTTTGGTAGCGGGGGGGGTGTTGCAGGGGTGGCTTCTGATGAGAAGCTGCTAGAAGCTTCCCCTTTGTCTGACAGACCCAATACCAGCCGGCTCTAAGGCGGACTCGCCACCGGCCAAGGCCGAGCCCATCAGTGATAGTGGTAGCGCCTCTGTGATAACATATTTAAGAAGGAAAAAAAGTTGTGGGGCTCAGTAACGGCAGCCGGGGAGAGGAGTGAGAACATGTAAGAGAAACAGCCCTGCAGACCCCCAGGTCAGTGAAGAAGGAGGGGGAGGAGGTGCTCCAGGCGCCGGAGCAGTGATTCCCCTGCAGCCGGTGAGGAAGAGACTATGGTGAGGCAGGCTACCGCCCTGCAGCCCATGGAGGTCCACGGTGGAGCAGATATCCACCTGCAGCCTGTGGAGGACACCACGCTGGAGCAGTTTGCTCCTGGAGGACTGCACGCCGTGGAAGGGACCCATGCTGGAGCAGTTTGTGAAGAACTGCAGCCAGTGGGAAGGACCCATGTTTGGGAAGTTCATGGAGGACTGTCTCCTGTGGGAGGGACCCCACGCTGGAGCAGGGGATGAGTGTGATGAGTCCTGCCCCTGAGGAGGAAGGAGCGGCAGAAACAACGTGTGCTGAACTGACTGTAACCCCCATTCCCTGTCCCCCTGTGCCGCTGGGTGGGGGTAGGCAGAGAATCCGGGAGTGAAGCTGTGCCCGGGAAGAAGGGAGGGGTGGAGGGAAAGTGTTGTGAGATTTGGTTTTACTTCTCATTACCCTACTCCGGTTGATCGGCAATAAATTAAGTTCATTTTTCCCCAAGTTGAGTCTGTTTTGCCCGTGACGGTAATTCGTTAAGGGATCTCTCCCCGTTGTTACCTCGACCCAGGAGCCCTTTGTTATACTTTCTCCTAGTTGAAGGGGGGGGGGGGGGGGATAGAACGGCTTTGGGGGACACCTGGCATCCAGCCAGGGTTAACCCATCACAACAATGAAATCAAAGTGAGCACACTGAAAGTATTTCAGCTCAATCCTACAAGACATACAAAACTGACTTTCTTTTCAGTTTTGAAAAGAAACTCTACTCCTCTACTCCACTCTCATGAGACCCCCACCTGGAGTACTGCATCCAGCTCTGGGGCCCCCAACATAAGAAGGACATGGACCTGTTGGAGCGAGTCCAGAGGAGGGCCACGAAGATGAACAGAGGGCTGGAGCACCTCTCCTACGAGGACAGGCTGAGAGAGATGGGGCTGTTCAGCCTGGAGAAGAGAAGGCTCTGGGGAGAGCAGTCTTCCAGTACCTAAAGGGGGCCTACAGGAAAGCTGGAGAGGGACTTCTTACAAGGGCATGTAGTGATAGGACAAGGGGTAATGGCTTTAAACTGAAAGAGGGTAGATTTAGATTAGATGCAAGGAAGAAGTTCTTCACTGTGAGGGGTGGTAAGGCACCGGAACAGGTTTCCCAGAGAGGTTGTGGATGCCCCATCCCTGGAAGTGTTCAAGGCCAGGTTGGAAGGGGCTTTGAGCAACCTGGTCTAGTGGAAGCTGTCCCTGCCCATGGCAGGGCGGTGGACCTAGATGATCTTCATGGTGCCTTCCAATCCAAAGCATTCTATGATTTTCCAGCTTGGTTGCTTAAATAAGACAGAGGGTGATGGGGGAGAAGCATGGTGGAAGTGGGGGGCTGCCTCGCACCAGGGTGCACTCGGAAGGGCTCTGTGTGATAGATGCTGCCCCAAATCCCTTCCACAACACGTTAGTCCTCCAGAACACTTCAGCAAAGCATTAAGAACAAGCCTTCACTTCTTTGTATCACTGGATCTCCAACAAAAAGAAATTAATATCCACCATTAGAAATTAGTATAAAAAGGTCATAGCTGTACACAGATCTTAGCTACAGAGGGGATAAACCCTTAACATGCAGGGGAAAAGCTGCATGTCAAATCACACCTTTTCTCCTTAATGGTTTCTTATAATACATGCAAGCAATCACAACAGTGCTGCCATCTCTGCAACACAGAGGGGGATTTTTTTCCCCAATAACCTTAGATAATCATCACTAAGACTTAAACCACACATAGCTGTGCAAAACTTCGCTTCCTCCCTAGTAACTGTTACTTGCTTTCAGGTGAACAAACCCATGCCTCAACTGCAATCGCTGAACACCTTTTAAAGGTATGTACTTATTCGTGACTTCTATGGTGCCTGTGATACCAGTCAAGAGCTACTATTATGGCACAACATGGAGCGTCTTCCCTTCCCCATCCTCAAGCCCTTCACCAGAGCTAAGCCATGTAGCTACAAAAGGTGCCTTCGCTCCAGCAGAGGACAGAAGAGAGGCTGAAGGCAGAGCAGGCTCCCACTTCTCCCCAGCAAAACGCACTCCTGGTCAGCAGATGGAGAGCCGAGGGGAAAGAAGGAGGCAGTGCTACAGCAAAGGGCTCTGCACACCCAGGAGAGAAGGACTGGAGGATGCCACAGCAGCACCTTGTACCGCAGCCTGCACAGTGAAACCACATCTCCCCAGGATGGGTCCTAGCCAGCTAGAATTGAAAGAGGGAAGGAATTGAGGAGACGGGACAGCCCCTTGCTGACACCATCACCTATGAAACTCCCATTTACCTCTTGTCCAAAGCATTCATAGTACTGATACTTTGGGAACAAATACCACGAAGGTTTCAAATGCCGCTGCTTATCAATAGTATCCATTTCCTCCCCTATTTGTTTCAGTGCAACAAATTTGGTGCCTACCTAAATCAGTCCCTGAAATGCAGCTGTCTTACAGAACTAGCAATCTGCCTAAGCACGTGCACAGTGTCAGCAGCATTCCTCCTAGGCTTGATGTGAGGCACATGTGTTCAGGTGCATTCCCAAACAAGGACCCACCTCCCAATCAAAATTTTCATTTCTCCTGCAGGAATGGTGCATGCAGTGCAACATCAGAAACAGTTGTGCTGGGGACCTGACCACTTCCCTAATACCTACAAAAATTATGCGGCTTCATTTTGTTACATCTAAGAGCAGCACCTTGCTTGCTAATTTTGTTACTTGGGTATCTAGTGTGCAAAATCCTCTCATTATTCTGAAGCACACCGTGTAACAGCTACACAAGACTACAGTGCATTTCCTTCAGTTGCTGGTTTATCCCAATCTCAAATCTCCAGTGGGCACCCATGCTATAAAACAGCTCTCCAGGAGGTATCAGCGATGGAGCCCAAGGTGAGGGGAGTCTCCTCCTGCCCCGGAGCCCGGCGGCCACACAGAGCCACTGCTAACCTGGCTGGCAGCTGGTGTTACAAGGGTGGCACCGCAGCCCCCCTCCTCCATGGGCTGGGAAGACATATGCCGGTCAACTTGGTGGCCCCAGCTGTTGCCTCCTGCTCCTCCCAATCCCTCCTGTGCAGGGAGGGCAGCACGCCACTGGACCCTTCCCAGACGCAGCTCCCGGCATGGCAGGAGGTCGCAGCAGGACCATGCGGCGCTTCCTTGGGTGAAGGGATCTTGGGAGTCAGATCAGGGCCGCAACTTGTGTGCGTGGCCTCCATATTTCCTCGATACATCACTCTCTCCTGGGAACACGTTAGGAGAGTGTTATTGCTAAAAATACTACTAATTCCCTGAAAAGCACCGAGTTAAAAATCAATCCCGCAAACTTTCCTGAGATCAATAGGTTTTAATGAACACAGAAAACATACTCTGTGGCAACCACGGGCAAGTACCCGGAGACCGAGCTAAAGTAAGAAATTACACCCGCTCCAACGCTTCCCTGGGAGAAAAAAATTGACATATTACTAAGTAGGCTATCGCTCAGCTCAAACGCCCCCAGGACCTGAGGGACCACAAGCTCACCCTTACGGGTGACCTGCGTGGTGATTTATCATGGCAGAACGCAGCCAAGACACGAAGTCAGATTTCCCCACCGCAGACCGGGCAGGGTTTTGGCGCTGTGCTCTCAGTGGACCCAGCAGCCCGAGTCGCAGACCCAGCCTGTTTCTCTGATGGAGCAAGGTGGGCGTGGAAAGAGGACTGCAAGCCAAACGGGCTGCTTCCTACAGCAAAGGGTGCCAGCGTAGCCCGTTTTTCTCACAGGTGATAAAAAGAATATTGAGTCCTCTGTTTCAGTCATCAAGTCATTTTCCTGGTATTCATCCTTGGAAAACACTTTCAACAAGTGCTACAGGACTTCTTTTCCTAGCTGTAATCATCAATGGAAAAAAGACAACAGTCTAAAATTAAAGCTTACAGGTAACGGGAGCAAAAATGTTGTTTTATGTCTTTTAAAGTGAAACCTAATATTAACTGTGCTGTTCCATCTTGTATTTTCCAGAAGACTCAAGCGTTACATCCTATTTTTCCCTAGCACTATGATTCAGATTTTTACTTTCCAGTAAATTCCATAAATATTTGATAATCAAATGCAACTTCTGTTTTGTCGGCTCTGCAGCTTTCCTCATTCTAAAGCACCAAATTCTTTTGCTTTTTAGGTGATTCAGGAAAAGAATTCACTTCTAACAATGGTCCTGTAATTCCACTTTACAATCTAAAATATTGTTTTGTAGCATATGCACCATTTTCCCAGAATCTAATATCTGGTATTATTTCTATAAACTAAACAATACAGAAAATTTTACTGGTTAAACCCCTGTAACAGCACAAATCACAGCAATATAAATATGCAAAGGTTCTTGTTGCAACCATTATACTTCTCTCATCAAACTCGTTCTGCGCTACTGTGCTAAAGAGATCGAAGTATTCTTAGATGCATGTACAATGGAAAAAATAAATACCCCATTAATGGCAAGAAATTCCTCACAAAATCCCTCCCCCCAAAATGTGTACACTTGGACTCTCAATCGCTTAGTAGGCATCCTAACGCCACTACCTGTGTTTTAAATGACTCAAATACCTACAAACATCTAAATGCAACTGAAGTCACTGGGAACAGGGCATTTAAAAGTCAAGATATTTCTTCAGGTGCTTAAAAAGGATTCAGAAAGTAATGTCAGATATCCAGATTGAAGTATTTTATCCCCAAAACTTGGTATTCAGAATTGAACAAAATGACATAAAACCACATTTTTTTAATTAAAATTTGGGGTTCTTTTGAAAACTCAACAATTAAGAATGCTTAGCTGCATTAATTACTCCTTCTCCAGAATGCTTCAAATGAAAAATTAAGTTATATTAAACTGTTTTTAATAACTTGTAGATTTTAAAAGTGCCCAATTATAAATGAAAAAAGGACTACAGAATAAAGGTAGCAAATGCACAAATTCAATGCTATTAAAAGGCAGACACATGAGATCTCATGTATCTTGTGCCATTTGTAAAAAGGTTGTTTTATTATCAGTGTAACTAATCACAATGAAGCCATCTCTTACAATCAAAGACATTATAATGAATTTTCTTTACAGCTACAGAGAAATGGGATTTGCTGTTCCATATCAAACTAGAACAGGCTATATAAATTCTTCTTCGTATTTATTGTTAAATGTAATTTTTATCTATAAAATCATCCATGAAATATTAAAAACTGAAACAACAGAATTTATATCCTTTACTTAATTTAGTTTAAACGGCCTATTCACTAAAGAGAGGGAAAAAAGGTTACATATGTATTATAGCGTGCCCTCCCCTCTCCCCCCCTAAGCATTTCCATTATAAAATCCCCAGGTTTTGGAATTTATAACTCAGCTGTAAAAATTCACTTCATACTTAAGAGTTGGTATACTTTTCCTTTTTCAAATTCAAAAAAAAAAAAAAAAAAAAAAAAAAAACAAAAACAACCCAAACCAAACTATTCCAGGAGGAAGGCAAGAAAGGATGTGAAAGAAGGAGAAAAGCAATCAGACTAAAAACTTTAATGCTTAGCCACGTAAATCAGTAAATAAGGGCCATCTGTTGTAATTCAGACCCATCTTCCACCCCGAGGAACCAGCGGGAGATGGTCAGCTGGCTGCACCGCAGCTCCTGGGCGGATGGGTGCCAGGTACTGACCCCCAGCTGCTGCTGACCTGGGCCAGGTTCCGGCTGGCAGACTAGGGAGGAAAACCTCCCTATCCTACTGCTATCTCCTGGAGTCATCTGTACAGCTCGGAATTGGACGATTTGAGAATGCGTGAGAACAGCAAGAAGCATTAAAATAATCTGCGTCAGAGAAAAGACAAGACAAAACAAACCAGCACATCTTAAAAATGAACAACAGACAAAATAGCGTGTAAAAAAGGGCTTCTCCCAATTAAAAGACCTAGGACTTGAGAATTCAGGAACTGGAGACTGGACAACATACAGTGCAATGAAAAATGCAACAGAAAGATAAAGGCGGTCAAAAAACATCAGAAGTTCATGGAAGCCAAAGGATTAAAGGGTATATAAAGGGCTTTATTTAACACAGCATGGAAAACAATTCATATATAAGGCAGATTCCAAACTGAAGCATGACATAAGGCAATAAGAGACAAGCAACCTACGACCTTAAGGTGTAGGCTATAACCTAGGGTAGTTCCTACTACCAGTATCTTATTTTCAGCTTTCCCCTAGAGCACAACAAAAAGCACAGAAGCAAAATGTACCTTCATTTTCAGAGTCCCCATTTTACTGTCTGAAAAGAATAGAAAGAAGTAGCAAGGGAGCAAAAACCCTGCTTTGGTTCTCACAATGCAGCTGGTGAGTTGGTCAAGCTGGCAGGAGCAACAGCCAAGCTCCGCCGGGCGGCCGCCTGCAGTCACTGTCTCAGGGGCGCAAGAGAAGCTGGCAAAGACCTGAAGTCCAGAGATGGTCACAGCTGCCCCCAGTGATGCTGCACTCCTTCATTTATAGGAAACCACTGAGACCATGAGTTCAAATGTAGCCTTTATTTAGTCTGTAACTAACTTTATTCATCAGAAAAGGCGCTCTCTTAGCAATTCTTTAACTACAGTCCACAAAGCCAATGTACATAGTTTGTAACCCATTCCCAGAACAATACAAATGAGTAATATTTACAAATTCATTGGTTCTCTACAGTGATCCAGGCTTGGAAGTGATCACAGTTAAAAAAATAGCCTTCACCTGAAGATCCTTTGCTGAACTAAATTAACCTGGCACACACAGGCAGCAGAGGTTATTTCTGAAATAGGTACAAACAAACAAACAAAAAAACCAGTAGAAAGGTATTACTTACACATCCTCCCGCCACACACTCAAAAAAGATACATGAGCAAAAAGAACTACAAAGTATGAATTTTAAGGATCTAGTAGACATCAATATCGTAATTATTTTGATACCATAATTTGATTTGCAATAGAAACGAATAGTGAGGAACAAGAGAAGAGAAAGTTGGTGCTCTATGACAAACGCATCCTTAAAACAACCAGACTCAACAGCAAAGGCTGCAACTGTAAAATCAGTCACCAGTTTATGGAATTTATGCCAGATCACCAATAGGAAAAAGATGAAGAGAAAGAGAAGGCTGAACCAGGCAACAAGGACACTCTAAGGGTTTGGATGGCCCTGTGGAACAAAAATCTGCACTCAATTCCCAAAATTCAACAGTCCAAAATCACTTAAGCCTGTATGCACCACGGATGTCAGGCATAACTGAAATGCTCACTGCCAAGCTTTAAAATGTCTGGATCAGAAAGTGAGATCTGGGGTCCTGAGTTAGGTACTGGTATCTCACATACAATACACAGAGAACTAAAAAACCAGCTCCTGCTCAACCCATGTGGGACAGCCTCCTCAGCTAGAGGAGAAAGACAGCGAGCACAAGTCTTAAACCCAGAAAAGGAGAGCTGCTGCATCTAGCAACCTGGACAAAAGAAGATACTGACTCGGCAGAGCTACTACCGTACTTTTTACCTCTCGCAAGTCTGAGAAGCCTTGCTCTTGCACCTATGGCATGCCAGCTGTCCCAGCATCCTGAAGCAGGTACCTAAACAAAGCCTCCTCCTCCAAACCTACTGGAGCTGCTCGATAACGTGACGTCCGCTACTTCTGAAAACAGAGCAGAGCTTCAAGCCTGCATATCTCATGTGGGGATTAGTAAATTTTCACGATGATTCCATTAAAATCCACATTCATTCTAAGAGTATTTTTAATGTTAAAAAGGGCATAGACAATAAGATCATTTCTATTTGAATTCATTATATTTATCAGAATTTATGGTTAAAATGTATTGATTACAAAAACATGTATTGAACAAACATGAGCAAACATTTACTAGTTGTTCTACCTGCCAGCTGTTCTTTAGTGGAAGGACATTTAAAGAGCATTAGGAGCACTTTATAGAATTGTTCAAACAAACGAATATCTAAAAGCAAAACCTCAGCAATATGGCATTTAATAATAAAGCATATTTTACAAAGTACTGGAATTTGGGGGAGTACTAGTCTTGAAAATGTGCCTTTAAATTACCCCTATTTGGAATGGCTGGCATGACTGTATTATCTATACATTTTTACATTGCATTATCCAGCCAGCTCCCTAAATCATTAAAAATATACACGACTGAGCTTCAGTTTGACCTGCAGTGACTCCTGTATGTATTCTCAAAATTAACACAAGCACTGAATGCTACTAATCTTCAACTTGTAATAACTGATCAAAGAATACTGCCCTGTAATTCACTACAAGCTAAAATCATAGTGCTGAACTGTGCACTTTCAAACAAGTGGTTTATAGCTCTAGATTTAAAATGCAAAGTTTCCATTATATTTAATAATTAAAATACATGCTGTGTTATGGTTACATTTGGTGACTGGATTAGTAGTACCCCAACTGAGTTAAACAATGCCTTTTTCCTATTAGAGTTCGTATTACCATATTATCTATTTGTTTAAGAAAAGGAAGAAAAAAGCTCAGCAAGGAAGAAGGAATAAAAAAGAAATATGAATATCAAACATACTGAAAGACAGGGAGGACCAAGACAGCAAAAAGACCTGGTATCAGCAAAATCTATGCTAGCTGAAAGCAGAAAAGCTGAAATATCTGTGCATTTAAAGTATGAAAACTTTTTTAAGAAAAAGAATATTCTGCCATTGTCAGTAAGGGTTCTCATCCAAAGTAAAGGGTTTCAAGTTCAGTTTGTTTTCCCAGATGCAGCCTCTACAAACTTGGGGAATACAGACATCACTGTCAAAGAGCGGACTCTCTCAGGCTGTCAACTTCTTAATCAGCGTCTGACTTCACTAGAAAGTGGGAAATTATGTAATTATTTAAGCTTGGCAATTCTAATGGTTTAGACAACTCCAGCATTATTAACATCTTTTATAAAGCAAAATTCCTACTGCAATTTTATTTTAGGGAATATACAATTTTTTTCTGTACTTTCTGTGTGGTTTATTCAAACAAAATTTCAGTATTATTGTTCTGGTTTTGGCTGGGATAGAGTTAACTTTCTTCCTAGTAGCTGGTATAGTGCTGTTTTGGGTTCAGCATGAGAAGAATGTTGATAACACACTGATGTTTTCAGTTGTTGCTAAGTAGTGTTTATGCCAAGTCAAGGATTTTTCAGCTTTTCATGCCCAGCCAGCAAGAATGCTGGAGGGGGCATGAGAAGTTGGGAGGGGACACAGCCAGGGCAGCTGATCCAAACTGGCCAACGAGATATTCCATACCATGGTGTGTCATGTCCAGTATATAAACTGGGGGAGTTGGGCAGGGAGGGATCGCCGCTCAGGAACTAACTGGCATCGGTCAGCAGGTGGTAAGCAATTGCATTGTACATCACTTGTTTTNAGTGAGTGAGCGGCTGCATGGTGCTTAGCTGCTGACTGGGGTTAAACCACGACAATTATGTAAAGTATTTCTCCTCTCCCAAAACAGATACCATTGAGCTTAGAAACACGACTTACAGGCATGAAAAAGAATTAAAAAATAAACTCAGAATGAAACCACAGCCACAGTGACATCAACCAAAGTTTTCTCAGCACTGTGAGTTAGATGAGGTGTCACCCAAAACTCTTTAATTACGAATGTAATGACCTTTGAGTACTTATAACAAATGTATAAATAAAATATTATTTGACCCCATATAAAAGAAACACTCCTTACATTCCTGTATGTTTATGCAATGTTTAAGTATAAACTTCAGAGATTAACTTTGTTTTCATTTCAAGTGTATTTTCATCATCTTGGTTATCAGTAGCAGATTTGAAGACAGGATGGTGTGCCTAAAAGCTTGCCTGCTTGTCCATCTATAGTAAGGAGGTGGTGTAATACACTACCCCTGCCTGTATGCCGCCTCCTCAGAAATCTGATAAGGTATATACCCTTTGCATATAAAATATAAAGGTACTCATTCTCTGACAAAAAGAAAATGTTTATTCAACACTGTACCTCAAAATACACTTTACTGATACCAGCAACATCTAAAATCATGACGATGTGAATGTAGAAAAAAGGAGGTATTCCTGCAAGTCAACCTCTACCTGCAAAGCTCAGGATGCTTTTTTTCTGGAAACAGAAACTGAGTAGCCTGAACAGAGCTAGCAAAACACAGTCAGGTTTTTACTCATCTTCTCCAAACAACTGTCTACTGTACCTAATAACCTTGTGCCCAAGAAGGATTCTTGGGTTTTGAGGGAAGGAGCTCCTTACGCCTCATCAGATGTCTGCTTCGGAGCAGCAGAAGGGACACCTCCAACGTGAGACCTACGTCAGCTTTCTCTTCAGTCTCTTCCTCTCCTTCCTTCCTCAGGTTGCCATCCCTATTGCAAACTCCTTGGGTGACACACAGAAAATCAGACAGGGAACAAAACCTACATACAGCCCTCTGCAGGTATCATCAGAGGCACACACACAGGAATCAGAGATACTTGTCAAGAATTTTCAAGCTACCTAGATTTAGAATGGCTCTCAAATTCACAAGTCTGTAGCTTCGACAAAGTCTAATGAGAAACAACTACCAAAAAAAATTTTTTTCATACAACATGTCTGTAAAGTTCCTGGTACCAACAAGTAACATCACTGTATTACAAAACCTCTGCTCAAAAAAAAACCTTTGTATTTTGGGGTAAGATTTGGACAAAAAAAAAAAAAAAAAATCCAATTCTATTTCTTTGGTTTTGTATGCACAAATCATGAGATGGAAAGCTTGTGTCAGGTTCTGATTTTGATCATTTTGACACAAATTGAGAAAATTCTGTTAAACTAAATGGAGATATTCCAATTTATAGTCAGGTAAATGACATCAAATTCTAGTCCCAGGTTTTCTTTCCTTCCTGATTAAATTACATTAATGTACACTCAAAACAAAGCACCTACTGCTAGTCCTACTATTTTTTTTCAGCAGAATAACTTAACTGTTAACAAAACACCACATACACATATACATGAAGTCATCAGGGTTCTTTCATATGTCTGCCATGTACCTGAAGCCTTGCAACAATGAGGCTTATAACAACATTACAGTATGCGGGCACCAACATAACGTCCTAAATGCAGGACAGAAGTGAACCTGCTTCCTGTTTTTCCCTAAAATACTTTTTATTAACTTGATATGTATATGAGAGATCAAAAAACAACACACTGTATTCTCACATGGAATGCACCGGGAAAAGGCCCAAAAACAAAATATTGCATCTTAGCATTGTTAAAAGGTTTGACATAGTATTTATTGCCATATTATCCCTAATTAGCAGTTTAAGCTTGTTAACAAGAACAGTTCATTTAAGGTAAACAGGAATTATCTTTCCATTGTATAGGTAAAACTTGTAAATAGGACAGCTCATAAATTCTAAGATGAGAGTAACTAGGAAACTATTCATTAAGGCTTGTGTTATAAATTCAAAACATGAAGCATAACAAGCTTAAAGAAGACGGTTTTATTTTTAAAAGCATTCATTAGGCTCTCATCCTCAAGCCTCAGACTTGTAAATAATTTAAAATGAAAATGCGAACAACAGGGAGAAAAAAAACAAATGCAATTCAAATCAGTCCATTGTTGTACCAATAAAACTCAGAACAATAGAAAAGTTGGCAGATTTTGAAGACAACATCCAGAAAACATTTTTATGTTCTGTATCTTTGAACTTAGATGATATGCTCGCACCGCATCCAATCCAATTCAAAAAAAAAAAAAAAAAAAAATCAGCTCTGACTTATAACAATCAGGCTGTGCCCAGTAAAGGATACACTTGCTAAACTAGCAATTTTTAGTTTGCATTGCACTTTATTCTGGAGCTGCTAAAACAAAGAAGCTGCAGCTTATGGATGCTTTTAGATTTTTTATTTTTCCATTTTGACTTTTCAGAAATGTATATCCTATTAACAATTTATATGACATAAGGCAAGAAGCCCCTTCCCTTTAAAGAGTAAAATAAATCTAGGTTTGCCTCACATGGGGAGCATGAAACAGCCTTTACTTCACTGGCATTGAAAACGGGAAGTGAAGGAGACAGAAGTCACAAATCAAACAGAAAACAAAACACGAGGATCACTGCTGTCCTTGCTGCATGTCCAGTGTCCCAAATCCAATGTCAATACAACCCTGCAGAAGGTGTGTTACACAGCAAGGCACCAGGAGAACGCAACATTTTGCCTTCATTGAATTTCTTGTGTTTGCTATCTTTTTCCCAAGTACTTGACACAATCCAACTTAAATATAACATGTGTTTTCACTTAAACATTCAGTGGAAGACAAGAATGCAACAGGCATTTATTTCTACTTGTTAACAGGCCACATGGGATTGCAAAATGCAAAACTGCCATATTTCTATGCCGTGGTTCTTGGGGAGAAAGATGGGCACATATGCTGACTATCACATGAACATCAAGAAGCCTTGCACTTACTGCCCGCACCCCAAGCACCAGGAAATCTGAGGCTTTTCGTCCACGTGGGATTTTCTGTGCGGGTGCAGAACACGAGCAGGAAACCCAGCGCTTCCAGCGAGCTCTGGGCATACAGCAGGTGTGCGGCTCGGCTGCAGCACACACAGGTTACAGCCAGCACAGTGCCTTCCAGAGGCACCAAACCCCTCAGGCAGCACATGAGCAGTGAGTGTGATGCTTCCTCAGGCGAACCGAGACCACTAGTACACCCTTGTTCACCCTTCTCCCTTGAGCACAAAGCGGGTGGTGCCAACATGCTCCATATCACAGGTACAGGTCAAGTCAGCAAGTCTCCTCCCGCTAAGGTGTGTCTGCAAACTAACTCTGGGTGGACTATCTCATACGCTTATAGCATGTTTATAGCACACATGTTCTACTAACTGACCAAAAGGAAACAAACCAGACCACTAACCCACCGAATGGAAACAGGCGCAGGCCACAGGCTCTTCCAGAGCAAGCCTATGCTTGAAAACCTGCCTTAAGAGAGAACTCATGTACAGAAGTATAAAGCCATACCAGAGGTCTTAGGGCCATCCAAATGGCACCAGGACAGTCTGTTTCTGTCTTTGCTTAAATTAGAATTCTGGACAGGACCTCCACACTTTTGAAACTTCTTGCTGGTATGTTTCCTACAGAAATACTTGTATACCACATAACCGTATGGTTTCCATAATAAGAATTTCACACAAAACAATGATTTCCCTATAAGATGTTGAGCTAGTATTACTATTTGGATGAGTTTTGTTACACTTTGTAATTGCAGTGAATTTTGATGTTTATATGTATTTTTTTAAATCTTTGTCCCTCTGTTTTGAGAGAGACTTTTGAAATACCAAAGATAGGGCTAAGGATAGCAAGAAACTTTCTTTTTAACTACAATGAGACAAAGAAATACCAGACAGGCAAACACCTATATATGCTTGTAGCAAAACAGTAATCTATAGAGACGTATACATCCAGACCTGGACACTGAAATACTGCGTACCCTAACTACTCTGCATGCCTCCTCCTTGGCCGTTACATATGCCACACACACATGTAACAGCTTGTATTTTTAAACTCAGAAGGACAGAGGCAATTAAAATTTATGCCTGTACCACTAAGGGACTAAAGGAAACGCAGCACATTCACAGCCTCCCAGCCCAGTTAAATACAACCCACACTGTTATAGACAGTAGTTCAGTAGCAGGCCAGACTTTTCAGAAAAAAGGTCAGCCTGCTATAGAACAAGCAAACAAAACAAAGCAAAGCAAAAAATTCAACAGTCAACAACTCTGCTAATGCAGGACTGGAAAGCAGTCATGAGTCATGCAAACAGCATTTTACTTTTGGAACATCATTACTGCCTGTTTCTAAATGGCACTTGGGTTATTTCTTTGTAAAGAACCATGTGAATTGGCTAGCACTTACTGTAATTTTCCTTTTCATACTGAGGAAAGAAGGTAACTAGACTTCTTCCTGCTCTAAAGCCGTAGATTGCTGCCGCTTTGTAAGTTTGGAACGCAACCTTCTCTCATCTTCACATTGAAGAACTGAAATTAAGTAAAATAAGAATACTTCCATGTATATTTAACATAAACACCTAGAACAGGCTATCGGTTCTTCTGTAACTACAGACCCTTCACTGGCAGATGGCAGAAACAGGATCACCAGAATTCATAGTTGCAGAGCAGGAAGGCAGGTATGGTTCCCCTGTTTTAAACATACAACTTCTTTCTGCGAAGCAAAAGATGCCTTTGGAATTTCTGCAGGTGAGAAATTAGAGATTACAAGAACAGCGTCTTTACATATTTTGCTTCTGCACTAGTTTTATACATACAGGCTAATAAGCACTTTGAGCTTATGCCTTAGCACAGGCCAAAATGACAAACATTTTAAAAGTACCCAGTTCAGAAGAAAAGTAAGTATAGGTGTATTTCATTTAAACTTTCATACACTCTTGTGTAATGCTGTAAGAATGTCCGCTGCAAAGGCAGACAAACCAAAGATTAAACCACTCTGACATTATCAGAGAGATGTCACACGGATTTTGACACCCTGGGCCAGGCAACATTTAAGCAGTTTGCAATGCCACCTCCCATGTGGCCCTACTAATTCATTCTCTCCAAGACACCCACGGTTAATCCTATGCCTCTTACTAGCACTGAGCATCACCACTGAACCATACTGCCTGCTTCCTACATGCACTGGTGTCCACCAAGAACCGTTGTCATTCATTCTGCTCATTCCACTCCAAGCCGCTTCCCGGGGGGAGCAGTGCTTCCTTCCACGCCTGTGCTGCCCCTCGCCAGGCACTGTATACAGCTGCACCGTAGGCAGCGGCGGCAGTGCTACCCCGAGCTAGCAAGTCCAACACAAAACAATACCTTTCTGGGGTAGAACAATAGCCAAGAGCGCTCCGCTGGCCGGCTGCTGACTATTAATCTGTCAAAATGAAAGTACCTTTTCTGTTTGACTCCTTATATAATACAAAGCACAGAATAGCAACCACTATGCCTTGTGGCTAGTTTGGTGAACAACAGAGCAGCTATTCTTCCCCCATCACCGCAACCCTCGTAAAAAAAAAAAAAGTCACTGAAAGAATAGCAACCACTACATCTGTTGAATCACATCATCTTGTCTTCCCCAACCCAAGCCCTATTTTTGGGATGTGCTTTCAAAAGAGTAACGTATACTCCAGGATGTGCAATCTAAGAGGTGAACATAGTAATTTTAACATGTGCCACAATACCGTGGCATTAATTTGAATGAACGACTAGACCAGACGTATCTTAAAACAATGTTTTTATTTGAGTGATGGGATCACCCATCCAGTGCAGCCTTTTTGTTTCCCCAAGAAAGAGAATATTTAAATTCTAAACCATCTTAGGAAATTCAAATGTAGAAGCCACTCAACAATTCCAGTTCAACCACATTTCATATGCCAATCTGTCTGTAAATTTCAGCTCATGTACAAAACTACGTCTGTATACATTCAAAAGATTAAAAAAAAAAAACCAAAAACCAAACCACACCACAATTAGGCAAAGCAAAGCTATGTTTTTCTTAATGTTGTGCACACTAACACAAAAATGCTGTTCTTCATTACAGAAGGTTGATTTTAACAGAGTATTGTGACTGCCATCTGCTTCGCACACATTCTTTCTCCAAGTAATGTTTTTCTATAAAAGGAGACAACACAGCTTAAGATTTAAAAAAGTTTCTAACAAAGAAAACTTTTGTGCAAGTAAATTAGAAATCTTTGATGCTGTTACTACACAATAGTTCCTACAGAGGAATGATAGTAAAGGATTTAAGTCAGGTCGTTTGAATTAAATTTCCCAAAATGCTAATAAAACTGACATGTTTGAACATACTGAAAAAGTCACAGTCCATCATCATGCTGTCACATCAGTGCATTCGACTTTTTTTAAAATGTATGGATTATACAATTACTACCAAGCTCCATATTTTATATATAAAAGCTACAATCTGATTATACGTCCATGCTGAAATAATTTATGAAATAAGGCTGGAATGACTGTAATGTTACTTTTATGATGAATGTAACTTGCTGTGAATAGTCTAGGAGATTGCAAGAGAGACCAAACTGAAGCCTGTAATTGTCTTCATCTTTCATGAAGAGGTGTGACCTGGGAAAAATATAGATCCCAACATCCAGCCTCATGCAAACATGTTGATTACTCATGTTCTGATATAAGAATGGTAAAAGAAAATTTACAGTCTTCACAGGCCACACCTTTAGATTATTAAGGTAAGAATCACAGAGAATTACATCCAATGTTTCAATTATATGTTAGTCTATTATTGTTTTGCACCATCAGCAAATCACTCCTGCCACTATTGCCCTTGCACTTTTGGATTCCCATTATTTACTACTCCCTCGGTGTAACCATCATGCTTAGTATGACACAGATGAACACGAATACACGACAAACCCAAGGTCTTGCAAGTCTGCATCAGGACAACTACACAAAGGAGAAAAGAGGGTACACGAAAACAAGAATTAGAACTGTAACTACGCAAATTCTGAGGTCACCAATAGCTACAGCATACAGACCACAGACAAAAGGCTTTTTCCTTTTCTTTCTCCTTAACTAATACTACATTTAAGACGAACACCGTGGCTCACAGGCCACACTAATTATTTAAAGGAGCAACAGGAGACCTGTCGTAAGAAGTCAAATTAAGCAAGCTGATAACCTGTCCCTCAAAGGCCACCTAAAACCTAAGTTTTGGTTTAATGATCTTTTCCACTGAAGATGCATACCTCTTCAGAAATGTATTTAAAAATTGCGGCGCTATTTATGGGAACCCGCTTTCCTTACTACACTCTGACGGATCCCCTGAAAGTCCACTAACGCCCTAGAGACAGCAAAACCATGTTGAAAATCAGAAGACCATGGGAGCGCAGAAAGCGATCGTGACTCAGGGCCTGTTCTGTTCGGAGATTTAAGCAGAGTAAAGGGAAAACGGCTACAACTGTTTTTTTACCACTTGTAAGAACTGTTTACAAAGCTCCTGCAGTCACAAGCGTTACCACTCACCGCCAACCTCACGCCTTCTCAAGCTCATCCACGCTAAAGCTACAATGACCTTCGGGAAAGGAGGGGAAGGTAAGAAAAAGCGGGGAGTTTTGAGCAGCAAAAAGCATTCAAGTTAGAGCGGGACCACGCCAAAGGTCACGCCTTCCTGGCTGCGCGGGGCCGGCCCAAGCCACGCCACGGCCCCGGTGGATTGGGGAGGGGTACGGCACCCTAACGGGAGGGCACCCTAACCCGACGGCACCCCACGCCGCAGCTCGGCGCCGGCCCCCACCCCAACTCTTTCCCCCC
>VYZV01036726.1:3029-17737 GCA_013401275.1 Pandion haliaetus | reverse complement strand
CCCCCCCGCCCCCAATGAAGACAGAAATGAGGAGGATTACATTGTATTCAGAGAAACAGAGGAAGTTAAATTCTTTGCCAAAGCAAACATCCGCAGACTTGTGTAGTCTACATGTTTCAATGCATGTGAAAATATTTGGTGTTGTAGAGTGACTTCCTTGAGTGGAAATAATATTGCAGCTAGTAATGAGACTTTGCAAAAGAAGGAAATCACAGCTATCTTAGTAATTTAACATCTCAAATTTGTTTATGGATAGTTTCCTGTCTGACACATTTAACTGAACAAGTTAAAGTGTTTAAAGAAGATTAGAATTGCATTAATTTTTAACTGCCCTTGACCATGACATTTCACAAAGGGTGTGTTCAATAAAAACAGATGGAAAAATGAGCTTGCCCCTTCACCTTGTAGTGGCTTTCTTGTGTCAACTGATTTAGCTTTCTGTTGCCAATCAGCTGAGTATTCAAGGACATCCTTGGCTTTCGTCTTCCTCACTTTATGAATAAAATAGCAAGAGCATAGCAGTTTCTGTAAAATCCAGTAGTGCTAAGCTTTTTGTCTGTTACTGAGATGTTTTTGCAGTCACAGCTTGATTTTTGATAAAGAATACTAAATTTTGTTAGAAAACCCTGTTTAATACCAGAATCATGTAAGGAGAAAAAATTAAGTTGAAATTAAGCAGCATAAAAGTAGGGAAAATGATACAATTTTTGTGGCATCTGATTAAAATATTAATGGTATTTTCAGAAGAGCAGTGCAGTTTGCACTCCAATTGTAAGCCAGACTTCCCACTTACCACAGCGCTTGAACACTTCCAGCAGCAAAGCAGCTCAGAAGCTGAGGCCGTGAGTATGACTGGGGTGCAACCACCGCGTGGGCCAAATGCAGTGCAAGGAAGCATGGTGCAGAGTTTCAAAGTCAGGAGGAAACACCCTGATACAGAGCAGTGTTGTGTCAGGACACAAACGTGGTTGTCCTGCTTGAAGAGTTAGTTGGTGTTACATTGTGGACTTGAACTCATGTTGGCAGTAGCTTGGGAATCTCCCATCTAAACTTCTTCCATGTGAGAGTGGTGTGTCCAGCGTAACATGGGCGACTAGGTCTAGTCAGTCCAAATGTCAGTCTTGCTATCGCAGCATGCTTATTTATATGGCTTATTTAAAAATCTCCCTTTACGTTTATTATTATTCATTTTATTGTCAGGTTTGTGAGATCCAACACTGACAAATCAAGATGTACAGAACTAAAATGACTGATCCAGAGAAATTGCTTGCTAATTCTGAAGTGTAGTTATTTCTGTGCATTTTATCAAAGTGACAGGTTTTTCAAATAATATCCTCTTTAAAATTGTTTCCATGTGCCTGATTTTTTAGTATCTCTGTGTATGTTGTTTTTGCAATATGTTGTTGCATTGCATGAGATCCTAGTAAGCATTTTAAATAACCCACACAAATGCATTCTGCAACATAAGGACACGTTTTTGGGAAACATCAGACTGCTGTCTTTGAATGCTGTTTGTAACGTACTTGTGGATTAAACATTCAGTTTTTAATCAAATGAAATGGGGTACTACCCAATAAGGAAACAAGGTAGAGAATTTCCCTGCTGAATAGCCAATTTAATACCACGTAACTTACAGTGGTCAGCCTCATGAATTGCTCATACGCCCAGTTTGTTTGAGAGCTCCCTGAATTTGCCTTTGTCAGTGTATGCCAGTGAAAAGCCTAATAATGTATGACCTGTCCAGGGAATATTACACATATGAGTAAATGTTGTTTAAGACACATTAATGTTCAGTTGGGACGTCTTGTGGTTTCTAGTGCTAGGCATGTTGAAGCATCTGCTGCCCTGTGAAAATGCAGAATCAGCTGGATAGAATAGCTTTTATATCACCAAATTTAGTGGACAGATTTATGTCTCCATTCTGCAGCTGAAAGATTTATCTCTCTGATTTTCCTAGAATGGCTCCTCTTGGATCAAAATATTTTCTTCTCAACTGCTTTAAATTATGTACAAAATCATAGCAAAATATTTTTTAAAAGTCTCAAACCATAAATCTTACTTACATACCAACCTACCACTTGTCTTTCTTATAGTGCTATAATGGATCAGTGCAGTTATGGTTATATCAGGAGTTTAAAACTGGTTAATAAAACATGTGTCTTCTTTTAATTCTAGAGCTTCTTAGAAAATGGCTCTTAATTACTTTAAGATTTCTTAAAATTCTTTGTGAAGGGAAGAGGGTTGGGATGGTCCCACACATAGTTTTTGGGGTGTTACTGTTGTTTGTTCAGTTACAAGTTAGCACTGAATTTTTCTGTGGATCATATTTAAACACTCTCGTAATTCAATAGGCATTCTGACCCCACACGATATCATCACCAGCAGGTGTATCAGAATCTGGCTTGCTTAAATCAGAGTGTGTGTCTACTCAGTGTTGGATGATGGAAACCAGTTTGTAGTCAGGGCATGCCAGTGATTGAATCCATGTGTTCTTTTTCCAATCCTTCTTATTTACTTCTAAAAATAATTTCTACAAACAATCACTCACTGTTTCCCTGAACAAGACATTTTGTATACAAATTAGACAGTTGTTCTATAAAACAATGAAAGACACTGATGTGTAATGTGGCATAAAAAGGAGAAAGAAGCAAGAGACTATATGAGCTTTCCTCACACAGTTTATATCATACGCTATACAATTTTTATTTGTATATACTAAACCACTGTGGGATATACCTTAAGAACAATCCTTATTCCAGACATAATTCTATTGCTGATAGAATATGTGTATCAGCTGTAGCTACGGCATTTGAGCAGGAGGAAGATTGCTCTATGGAGGATTTTGTTAAATTGCAAACCTGGAAAATTGTTAGGTTTTCAAGTTTCCATTTTTCCTTTTGTATGGCAAAATGATAGCAGTGAGAGTAAAAGGAAAAATCTGTTGCCGTAAGAGAAATGTTTCTTGTAATGTTTATGAAAATACTGGGAAGAGGGGTTTGGACTTTGAAACACAAACTATGCATTATTTTTTTAACATCTCAATCACGTATTGACTAGACCCACTGAGGAGTTTTCTGTTAAGGCACAGTTAGAACTGTTTAGATCTGTCTGTCAGTCATCCAGGCTTTCTCCAGCAAGTGTGGACACCAACTACAACACAAATACCTGCAGTTGTTCAGGGAAAACCTGTTCCAGGCAACTCGAGAAGGTGCTGTTCACTTTTAAAAGTGTGCAAGTCCAAGAAAGTCTGTCCATGGCAATTTTAAAGTTGTTCTTCCTTACTTGTGTTCTTAGTTGTGCTTCTGAGTGGAAATCACCCAGCTTTCTTCCAAGTTCTTTCTCAGTCCTGCAGAAAGTACGTGTGTCTTGTATGCCCACTCAGGTACTTTCCAAGGTTGCATTAAGCCCAGTCGCTTTTTGTCTACCATCTACGGCAAGAGTATGTGGGCTGTCCTTAAGGGAACAGACTTGGGTATGTGTGACTCTCTGAGCATGCTATTGTAGAGTCTTTAATCTGTCTTTGGAGACAGTAGAGTGAGATTTCCTTCTTGGTCAAAGTACCGATGCAGACAACTGAGATATGTAGTCAGTGTCATCAAGTGGGTTGCGAATGTTGGTAGATACTGGAGGGACAGAGGAGCACAAATGAATGATATAGTTTCTGGCCTACAGAAGGAGGCTCAGTTTCGGGAGCAGTAAACCTGCAGTAAATTTAGGCCTAGTTTGGTCTGTGAATAAAAGAAAGGTGGCATTTACCAGATGACTTAGCAAGTACTTACACAGATAAATTTTTATGTTAGAAAGATTAATCGGAAAGGGTTGATAAATACAAAATCAGTGTCTGACCTGTAAGTAGAGGACAGGCAAGGCAAAGGAGCAGACCTCACACTGGAAGTTTATCTGAGAACCTCCTTGTCTTTGAATGCTTGATGAATTTTTGGTGGTGGCGGCTTTTGTTTCCTTGGGCCTCCATGAATATTTTTCATGAATTCATATTCACTGCAATCTAACCCAAAGAAAATACTGGACTCTTATGCATGAGGAAACTCAAAACTCAATTTACACATCCACTCTTACAGTATCCACAGACATTTTGCAAGTAAGGTGTCTGTCAAATGCTACTGATTGAAAATTTCAAGCATTAGCCTTGTAGGATTCTTTTCCACACAATTTTGACACATAACCTTCCCATAATGTTGTTGTTATGCTCTAAATATATTCTAAAATCTTACCTAAAGCCCTCACATTTTAATAAAGGCGTTGAGCTTTTGCAGACGGAAAACACATTCAGCACATTCCTCAGACATTTTGTCTAGAATATAGGAAGTATTTTTCAAACAGCATGTGAGCCATGACATGAATTTAATGGAAAATTATTTCCATTTAATGGAAAATTGTTTTTTGCATATGTATTCTCATCAATACGGAAACAGAAGTGACACTATTTGTCAGACTTAAGTGCTTTTCGCCCACTTTATGCATTTCTAGCTCAGTTGATGGTATTAATTATAGTCAGGGAATGCTTATTAACATCTTTAAAAATAAGGTATTCATTGTGTAACAGAAACTGACCTAATAATTTCTTCTAGTTAGAAACGCTACATAGGTGAAGCGCAAGTGCTAAGGCTAGGAAATAATCCTGTTATGCTTGGAGAGGGGCTCCTGTAACAAAGTTTGGATGGGAAATTACTTCGCATAATGTTGTTAAGGCTTCATTTCTTTATAAAAGAAGCAGCCAGCCATAACAAATTATTTTCAAGTTCTATTGTTTTGGTATATACAATTGCAAGAAAGAAACAGAATGTTCTTTATGTTTTTTTCCATTTATGTTTAGCCTCATAGGTTTACTGAGGTTGGCATTAAAGAACTACTTTTAACAATTTTTATGACCTGTTCTTGAACTAGACACTTCTTATATACGTTGTAGTGCAGCTGACTTTAAACAAGCTTTCCATCTTCTTTATGGTGTTTGTGAAGTATTCTGCACTTAGCTGACAGTGTAACAAAAGCATTTTTTGTGTGTATTTGACCAAACTTACATTATTGCAGTTGTGCACTATTTTCTAGCCTTTTCTTTAGCTGTAGCAGCATGTTCATCCATCCATATGTCTCAGAAGATTCAAGGTTCCTCCGAAGATTCAACTAAAGTGAGAATGCATAGAGCTGAAAAAGATAAGCTGGCTTCTAACAAGGATCCTTACTTCTTACTAAAGCAGTAATGTATCTTTTGAGGAATTTGACTATACCTAACTAGCATCCTTCACTCATCTGGTACTTGGGGAAAAGTGATTAGTGATCTCTTATCAGTTCAAGTGAAAACACTTGTTTCCTTACTTTTTGTCTTGATTATCAAGATTTGATAGACTTATCTTTTAAATCACCATCCATTTTTTGTCCTCAAGTAAGGTCCTTCAGACCTTTCTGTCCGCAGAGACAGGAGTGAATGTGGAAGCTGCAAAATGCCATTAAATATCTGTGAAAGTCACAGCTTGCGCTTATGGAGTGCTGGGGAAGTTGCAATGCTGCCTATCTCCCAGGTGATTCAAGTTCTCCATAGCTACTGAATATTGAAGACTTTGCAGTCAGATTAACTGAAGTCCCCACTTTGATAATTGTTTCATTTTTGTAAGGTAGTATCCTGAAGAATCAAGATACAGTATTAAATGTTCACATGTCTCTATTTAAAATGCAGTGCAGAAGAATGTGATTTTTTTTTTCCAAGTGCCTATTTGCCAATTGCCCCAAATAGACATGGAGAAGAATGCAGCATTAGGTAGCTGTCCTCCATGTAATTCCTCCTCTGTAAACCAAAGCCTGATGAGTCTTTTTCATTGAACAGTTTCCCATGTTCAGCTCAATATTGAGCATTCTGGTTCTATAAGAATTGGGGGGTGGAGGGTGGGATTCAACTTAAGTCAATGGCAATCAGTTCCTAACCACTGGCAGGCAGTTTCTTCATCAGGAGAGGTGCTCCAACTTAATATGGAGCAACACCATAACTTTGGGCAAAAGTTTTTCAGAGGAGCTCTAAAATTTTGCTGTATCCATTCCTGAACTTTTGGCCTAGTGCTCTTTTCTGGGTGTAAGTCTAATTTTACAAATTCCATGAAGTTTGGTGACCAAAATTGAAGTCTGCAAAATCTCTTGTTGCTATTAACATTCTCGCCCATTTACTATGCCTAACTTTTATCTATATTGGCCTCACTGGCTTTAGTCATGTGCTGTACCCAGTGGACATTTAATGTAAAATGCAGAAGTAATCCCTGGTAGTAGGAAGTAAGACCAGGACACCTTTCTTTCCCACCATCTGTCCCTTCCACCTTATGGAAACTGTTTGCTATGAAGCTGCAGCTCATCCTGGTTAACGTGTTCTATGTCCAGTGCAGTTACTACTAAGTTTCTTCATATGCAGGGTGCAGGTTCAACAAGAAGGGGTGGAGAGTGTCCACTTGTCATGTGGCATGATGGTTAAAGCATTATCCTGAAAGGTGGGAACAATGTTTGTGTTTTATAACCTAAGACCCTCCTGAGTGCTTTTAAAAAGGAAGGCTAAGTGAGGGAAGCTCTATGCGTGTCCTGCTCTTTGTAAAATTCGTTATCTGCTCAGAGTTTTCACTCAATGTGGGAAAGGATGCATATAAATGAGTGCCTTTCCTCTGAACTCTGATAATAGCTTTGAGCAGTGTGAAGCTACTATTTGTTTAATGAAATCTCCCACAACAAATGTATTTTAAGGGTTCATTAATCCTCTGGGTTAAAGGAAAGATTATTATTATTGTTTAGGCCTTTGAAATATTAGAAAATCACCAGGCAGTTCTGTATATTACATATCTTCAGCTATGGGGAGTATCAGGACGGACAGAGCAGTGAAGTCATGCAAGTGAAGACTGAGGAATGCCAACAGCATGCCATGTGCGGGCAGCTCCCATTACCCTCTGCTTTAGCTAAACCTGGTTCTCTCTAGTGTTGTCAGTACCTTTCAAATGTGAAAATTCAACAGATTTTCTTACATGTTTTTGTTTTTATTATTAATGTTTTTCCGGAAAAAGGAAATAGAGCTAATTTCCAATAAGCTACAGAAAATATTATGCAACCCAGTGGAACCCAAGTCACTTTTAATAAAATTTTTCATATTTTTAAAAGCAGCGTAAACAGTAATGAAGTCTTGGCTTGCCAGCCAGAATGTTGCAATTATTGGAAGCTGAAGTGTTACAGATCTTCAAAAGTATGTCTGTGAAATCCAGTAGACATAAATAGAGTACAGTATGGTCTCATAGAATCATGCAAGCAAGGTTTCAATTCTGATTCTTCTCTTAGAAGTCCTTAAACAAGAATTTGAGAGGAAAATAAAAGAAATTAGAGAGTTTATTCCCTACACATACCAAATGGAGTATTTAACGGTATTTTAAGGTCTGAAGAAACCAATGGAAAAGCAAGGTCATGTTATGGCTCAAGCTTAACAGCACATGTAGTGTCATACTGTGCATTGCTGAGTGTTGGGCGCTCTAGTTCCCTTTTACCAAAACCATCAAATGTCTACCAGACTGACATTTATCTGCAGTTCTTGTCCCTTTCCTTCTCTGAGTGCAGTATTACTATACCTCTTCTGTTCTGTCTTTTTAATCTCCCCTTGTCACTTTAAATGCTCATTATAAATACACTGTGCTGAGAAATCACATTTTTTTTGTTACTGACAATTTACAACATTGACAAAACATATCCTTTACTGTGCCTATCTTTCAACTTTGCTAGATTTCACAAGGAGCATCCCTAAACGATTTACAGAAAAAGAAGAGGCGTGCCCCTCTTCCACCAACTGCATCCGCTCCACCCACTCCTGCCATGCCAAACAGGACAGAAGAGAGGGAAGACAAGAGGAAGAGCACAATGGGTGAGAGGCGTTCTTTTCTCCTGTGTAATCATGTGCATGTGCTTTCAATGCTCACTCTTCAAAGTTTCCTTAATTCTGTTATGCTGTGAGTTCGGAAACTTTTGTAACTTGGGGGAAAAAAATGCATTTCTCTGCAGAATGAAAGTCTGGAAGTAAGTGTTTGTATATTGCGTCTCTTTTTTAACGGCATCATTTAGAGTTCCATAGGGTAGTAAAAGGTAGATAACACTCATCAGATGATTTGAATGTTTGGTACAAGCTGGATATCCAAAAGCACTAGCCTTGGGCCTATTCTGCGCCTTTAAGGTCACGGCGGTTTTGGTAGTAAATGGAAATACGGAAATAGTAAAGGGAAATGCTAGTAAATGGAGATAGGCCAGGCAATACTGAATGCATCTGAAGCCATGGGCTTCTGCTAGAACTGAAGTACAGTCAAGCTGGTTCAGTGTCTCCTCATGTTCCTAAAGCCTGAAGACATACTCTTTTCTGGTAGTCTTCCAACAGTTTGATATCAACTGACCATATTCAGTGAAGTTTTTCTTTTGAATTTAGTCCTCAGTTTTATTATGTATCGATCTGTGCTGAGTCTTTAGCTAATCAGTGGAAGAACAGAACTGGTGCTCTCAAAGGAATGCCATACATAGCTGGAGACAACAAAAGACACTAGCCTTCAGCTGTTTGTGACACCACATTCACTCATACAGGAAGACTGAAGAACGTTCTCCCAGACCTCTGTCATTATCTGACTGCTAGCTTATTCAGATTGGTGAGAGCTCTGCCCAAGTGAGGACCCCAAGATTATGCTTTTAGCAAACAAAGTGATTTTATCATCGGTAAAGATATAATAACCCCACGTATTGGAACTCATTTTTCAGTACATTAAGAGAATCATTCTTTGAGTGCCATAAGGCACTCAGTGCACTTCAGTTCGTGCCTTTGACCTCATGTTTCATAAAGTGCCTAAAACATACAGATATGACATCCTGTCATACATAATCACTTACATTACAAATGCCTCATAGTTTAGAAAGAAACCTCTTGGCTTTGTTCCAACATTTATTTTCAGTAAATTTCATGCCTCAGCATTTATGGAGCAGCAGGAGTTGACTCCACTGACATCTCTTATTTAAACCCTCGAAGGGGAACGTTATCGCTGTGCCATGTAACACAGGAGTTTTCAGCAAATTAGCTTACTTTTAACCACTGCAAATGTTTCAGCCTGTCACTCCTTGTGCTTTGTCCTACTGCTGGTCACTTACTGGTGACATTTGATGCTTTAACTTTTTGTAAGTGTTCCGTTTTATTTTGTATCAGTGCTTGGAATGTTACAGATGAAATAAAGCAGAGCAGAGCTGAGCCATTTCTAGTCCATTCAGTAGTGTGTACATAAGCACTTGCTGGCCAGACCCTGCTGATGTAGGATTCTGTAATATCATTTACTTTAATGGAGTCTTATTATTTTACACCAACAAAGAACTTGTCCCACAGTAGCCCTGTCTTCAGTGCTTTTCATTTTCTGATACTTTCTTGAATGAATGTGTTCATTAACAAGAAAAAAATGTTACAGCAAGGGAAGGTTGGTAAAACAGCCTCTCTTCGGGGCCCTTGCAAGAAAACTATGAGAAGGCACAGATGGCTCTGAAAGCAAGAGAGAAAAGCTGTGAAAAAAGCAAGACTGTAGTGAGGGGAAAAACGTGCTGCAAGAAATAGGCAGCCGCATGGTGGAAAAAGGATTAAAGCTACGTATGTATCTCTCAAGTTAGCCACATGAATCAAAGCAAAAGATCCTATAAAAAATATTCTCAAACTGGCAAATTCACCTCAGTATTCAATACTGAATCACTTATTGTGATCCTGAGGTATTGTGCCTGGTTTTCTCAAAGCAATAAAAAAGGGTCTGCACGTTTGCCAGCATTAAATTGTGCCTTGAACCTCTGGAAGCTAGTGACTTGTAAGTAAAAAATCATAATGGTTTAATCTTTTTTCCTCCCTCTCGGTACTGCTTCCCTTCTCAGCAGCACCAGAGCCTGAGCCCAAGAGTATAGGAATGATCAGAATGGATTAGACCAGAGGTCTGTCTCTGCCAGCATCCGTCTTCAGCAATGACTACAGCAGATGCTTAAGGCAGGATACTGGAGCAGAACGAGCAGGTAGTCATGGTTCCTCAGTGCGCTTTCAGCCTCTAAGGACCTTCCAGATTGCAGTAGCTCTAGGTCTGTACACTACAAACTGGCAGCAGCTTTTTAACATTGCAGATGGTTAATATAGTGCAATGGTTCATGTATTTATTTAGTTATTGTACATAGTACTGAAATAAGCCCCCAGCCAAAGTTACGAGCATTTCCTTTCATAGCTTAGAACACTGTTTTGCAAAAAGCAGCTTAATCATCTGCTTCTCCACAATGTCAAAATAATAAAAATCCTACTCAGAAAAAGAAGAGAAAAACCCATCAAGATACCTTCTTCAGAATACTGACCTCAGGCATCTTCCTTGTTCTCTCTCTTACCCTAGAGGTCAACAAATTCAGGCAGTTTGGCACTTAACAAGATAAAAATAAAACACATTTTTCACGTTTTCTTACATAGCTTTTTTCAATTTTTTTTTTTTTATTAAACTTCTTTTTTCTCCTTCCTTATGTCTGCCAAAACTGGTGATTTTAACTGTTAGTTGTGATGTATGCATATGTACTGGGCTCAATTCTGATCCCTTTGCTGTTGGTTTAAGAGAGACCTAGCTTTTCCTTCTCAATTATTTTGCAGTAAATAAGAGCAAAATGAGATCCGGAGAGATTTTGGATGTGGGTGAGGGAAAATCAATGTGTGTTGAAAAAATAACAATAACCAGAGAGATCATTATCTTGCAATGAAGTAACTAGTCAATTGATCCCCGCTGTAGGTGATGGACGGCTGGTGCCACAAAAACCTCCTAGAGGCACCACTCGTGGTCCACCTCAGTTAGTGATCCCCCCACCCCCACCTTACCCTCCTCCTGACAGAGACATTGTGGATCCGACAGTCTGTTACAGAGAAGCAGATGTTACAGCACCAACAGAGCTGGTACCTAAACGTATGTTTGAAAATATATGTATTTGCATTTCCACTCTTCTGATGGTTACTCTCAGGGGTAGCTTTTCCAGACTTTCCTCTCTGCTCTCTAGACATATATGTCTGTTTTTCTCCTTTTTTCCAGCCTGTTGTCCTTTAAAATGCCCAATGCAGTGTAACTAATTAATATAAAGTAAACAAAACGTTTGTTTGGAGACAGTTTTGCAGACAATACCTGGCCTTCGTATGGAAGCATTTAAAAACAACCATTAAACCTTGTGACTTCATGCAGCTGGACGCAAAAATCTGTTGTGTTGTATTAATTCTCCGTGCTTGTTTTTCTGTCTCTCCAGAGACGGGTTCCTTTGAGAATCAATAGGTCTATCAGTCTAGGTCAAAAACTACAGGGTGTCTCCTTTAGGAAAATTAAAGCATTTGTAGGAGCTGTATATTGTTAAAGGCCTTCCTGTCCTAATGGGTACATCTTCCTTGCCATCTCTATAGTCCTTTGTGTGCTCTTCCCCTTGGGGCATAACAGTTACCAGACAAAGAAATGTGGTATTTTCCACATCCTTGTGTATTTGTGAAAAGCATGTTTTCATGCTACTTTTTCATGCTTATCCCTTGGCTGTCTTTAAATCTTTGAACACAATCCAAGTCTTTGATCATGTATTATATTCCCTGTGGGCTTGCCCTGCACACCCATGTAGATCCTGTAAAGGCAGCAAAGATCTACATGTTATGGCATCTCATGGACAGACTTCCTTTGAAGGTCAGGAGGGTGTCTCCTAACCATGGGATAGAGAAATGTCTCCATTAGCTGCTAATTTCACGAAAGATCTTTTTCCAGGACATTTTCTTTACCAAAATTGTTCTGCAGGTAGCAGTTAACTCTGATACATTAATGTTGTGTGTTTGCTGTTGGATACCAGCTAAACCTAAATCATTATTTTTCAAATCTGTGCTGAGGAAATACAGATTGACAAGTTTTGTTGGGAGGGAGGAAAGGACATTAAGGAGATCCATACTAACAGAAAACCTGAATCTTATTGAGGATTAACCCTAATTCATTTTTACCAGCATATGCACAGAAATCATACCATACTTGAAATTTTTTTTTTGGCTGGATACCATCAGCTTGCCTACAATGTTGTTTTTATTAAAAGTCCATTGTGGCCGCCTTTGTATTAATATTTCTGCTTCATTTCAGTTTCTACCACTGTTATTTTGCAATGCTTTCCTGATCTACCTTGGTGATCAGATACCCTTTAATCAATGTAGCTCTGATTTTATCACCCTGATCATTTGCTCTTAAACAAACACAATATCCCAGCCTAAAGGATTTGATTAAGCTTGTACATGGAAGCATAACATGAGCTTTTATTATCCTCAGTTTACTGAGAGCAAAAGAATAGTTCATAGTGGGTACTTATTTTAGACTTAAAGCACTAGTGTTGGAGAGGGACAAGTTTAGCTTTATAATTATGCTGTGCTCTACCTAAACATAGGTGTATAGATTTACATAAGAGGAATGTGTGTAGATATATACATGAGAGAAAGTAGCACACATGACAGATGCTAACTGTATTGCCTAATGCCATTTTGAAAGGTGCTTAGATACTGTAGCAATTGAGCGGTATAAGAGTTTTGCAGTGGTGGGGTTTTTTTGCCTCAGAATGCCTTAAGCAGTGCAAATAGGACTTCGGTGGTAGATTCAAAGAAGAACAAAATTTTCAATCTTCCTATCTCTAACCTCAGTAAATGTGTTTTCTCATAGAACAAGGTGAGAAGGAGGATAAGCTACTGATGCCAGCTGTTGATGAAAGGCATATTTGTTCTGAAATCACTCTCAAAACAGCTTTCTCTGATGAGGATTGTGGTCTTCCTTTGCTGAGTGGGTGACTGTCAGCAGCAGTTTGTCTTTCACAAGATGAGATTCCCATTCAGAAATTAAAATTCTGTGATCATGTGGAGTTTAAATTCTTGTTCCTTACAATCTGGCACTGTCTGTGGGGCACCGTGCCTCACCCCTCATTCCTTCCCAGCAAACACACAGTTGTCCCATTGTGCTCTGGGAACCCATGTAGAGGAATAGAGGACAGTGGTAATTGCTCTTCGCGGCGTTTTCCAAACTTACGTGGAGTATAAGTCATTCATGAATAGGGCCTTTAGTAAGATACTTGGGCTTTTCTGGCTCTAATGGTAGGGATCTCTTCCACAAACAAGAGTACAACTGTTCCTCACAGTTTTTGCTCTTTAATGTTTTTATTCTCATTACATGACCTTTCCTCTTAACTTTTGGTCTGGTAGACCCTTACCTGCATATTGTGTGCATGTCTAAAATGATATGTTTATGGGATCCTTTCTTCTTCCTTATCTTACTAATCAGATTGTTCATGGCCTGTGATTCTAAGATTGACTGCGCTTTGGGAATGCAGAAGTGGAGATTGTCACCTCTGTTGCATGGCGTTTGGTTATGTCACATAGCTTGTGAAGTTCCCAATAAATGAGTCAATAGTAAGCTCTCTGATACTTATCTCAGGTAAAGAATGCTTATATTGAAAGATTGCTGCACCTAGACAAGCAACTAAAACATGCTACCTTGAGTTGTTTTCACTAGTTCATTAGAGTAAATGCAATATTTCTGTGAACCTCCATGATTAGCCCTTAATTTGCCTTGTTATGAACTATCATTAAGAAATGCAGTAAGAAATTAAAAGCTGTTTGAAAAAGAATAAACTATTCACCTTCTTGTAGAATGAGATCCTGAAGTTAAATTCTTCACTGGCACTGGATGAAGTACTAGTGAACTCAGGGTTTGCACTGGGTGAGGGCTTGACAACTGATTGATTTTTAAATTTCAGAAAGTGNTCAGTCTTTAAAGAAGTGAAATCACGATTTGAATGTGTGGTTTGTTTTAACCTGTCAAGTGACCCAGTCTTTTCTTTCTTAGAGATGATCTTTAAAGCAAGAAAACTTGACATTGTGACTTAGGAGACTTATTCCACCAACATTCCTTTTACTCATCCAGCCTGATCTGAGGCTAAAGAATGAAGTAGAATTTCCAACATCATCTATCTTGTACCTTCTGGAGAATTAAAATTCAGGCCAAGTAAAGCAGAATTCATAGACATGCTGCATATGAGTACATGTTGTACTGTTGGGATTGAGTTAGCTTATACATGAACCCAGGGAGTTAGTCTCAGAGCATCTGTGGGATTCCAAATTTTAATACATGTGCCCGCACACCTACACCTCCTTTGGGCGTCTGATTCTTTAATGTTACTGAGCATGCTAGCCATTCTGCTGTCTGACCTGCACAATATTTATAATTTTATCCTTTTACTCTTTTCCCCCAACAGTTTACTGTTGTGCATCATTCCCTTCATATACCAAGCGCGCCTGACAGACCTTGCCTCTTCCTATGACCTTCATGCCTCTGAACCTCCTGTTGCCTCTGCTACCCTGATTCTTCTGTTGTCTTCCTTCCTCCCCTGCTGGAAAAGAACCTTTTTTTCTGACTGAGATTTTGGCTTCCTTTCTTTTTGAACTCACACTTTCTCTTTTAATTACTATTGATTATTTTTGGCTGTGGTTCATACTCATTTGTGATATGTACCCTCCAGAACTGAATGCTGTGTTATATAAATCTATATGTCAGCCTCAGAAAGATAATCCATACATTTGTCAGTTCTTTTTCAAAAGATTCTCTTTTATTTTGAGCCATGGTTTAATTTGATTTGGTGTTTCAAAGAGTGTGGTTTTGGGACAG
>VYZV01036725.1:337-16315 GCA_013401275.1 Pandion haliaetus | reverse complement strand
TGAATTTTATGTCAGTTGTCAGACATTAAAATTATGGACATAAAGCTGGTTTCTAAATCTGTTTCCTTATTCTTGTTGCTATAAAACTCCTTACCTCTAATGACTTTCAAACCCCATTTCTACCCAGCAGAAAAAATCCCACCTTAGCTCGTATTCCCTTGAACTTCAGAGGAGTTATCCTGGTATGGCTGTCCCAGTTAATTCAGAGAGTACCTCTACCTGCGGTTGGTTTTGTTGCTCTATTACTGCTAGTGTACTGATACCCAAGATCTGAAAAAACCCACCACTTTTCCTTTTTATTCCAGGAAGAACTTGTATCTCCTAAAAGAAGATGCATTATGTGCAGATTTTGTGAAGGCTGGGTGGCAGCCCACTAAACCACTAATCTTTCCCTGCTCCTTGAAAGCTGGAAGACTTTCCTATTCCTAAGGATGATAATGAGAAGGGGGGGAAGCAAAAAAAAAGAAACAGAGGAAAGGTTGCTGGGTGCAGCATTGCTGCAGGAACTAACAAAGGAACCTTAAGACTCCAAATTAGATACGAAAGTGTTGAAGCAGACCTAAACCCACCAAATTTGTGTACTTGCATTTTGTCAATGGTTTATTTTTAGGCACTTTAAGCATATATTAAGTCTCAAAGAGATATTGTTAACAATTAGTTGCTAACAGGAACATATTTATCATGGGACATAAAGGGTCTGAAGAGGACTGACTGTATGGAGCAACATAATGAGAAATTTTGGCTCTTATATGCAGAGAATTATCAACTACTGCTTAGATCTTGCTCCAAAATTTGGTGACATTCAAAAGTAATGGATTACTTTTCTTACAGGAGCATATGTATAATCAGTTGGAAGGAGCATGGGATGGCCCACGTAATAGAACTGTAAAGTCTTGAATATGTTGGGCAGGCGGTTCCAAAAAATACATCATTTTTTCACTTTACCCTACCATATGCTATTTTATATACTTCACACACTGCATACTTTCTTGAAAATGTGCCAAATGCAGAAACTAAGATAATGATGTTCTCCAAATTAAGTCTGTTGTATTTGTGCATCTCAGCTGAATTCAATCAAGAGTTCATATCCTGTAAAATATAAAGCTACTTATACTGCGTATGATGTGACAAACACTTCTTGTCATGGTAGAGGGACTTGAGACATTACTGTCAGTCAGTTCAGCTTATTTTTCCCATGGTGATTGAAGTGAACGTGATCCACCTCATTTTGGAAGAAGGTGCTCAGTCATTTACTGCCTTGTAGTTGAGTTTCAGTATTCACCCACTGAAGGGGCAGTAGCTTCCACCTGAGGATACAGTAATACTTTAATTAAATTTGTCTAAATTTTGTTAATTTAGAATCATACCTTCAACTAAATGGAGCAGCACATAGAACAGATAGATAAGTCCTGTGAGAGAAAAGGATTGAACTGTAGATGATGGCTACATTCAAATTACAGAATCGCAGCATGATCTGTCTGATACCCATTTCTGAAGGAGATCTTATGGTACATAAAAGGATAAAATTCAGTCTGTGACCTCTTTAGAAGCTGAATTCTGTTTATTTCCCCCCTCCCCACACCCTGTTTTCTTATACGATTTTATGTACTCAACATTTCTCTCAATAGCCTAGCCTGAAAAGTATATTTAATGTGATTAAAATTTACAACAGGGGAGAGAAAGAAAAAAAACCATTAACATTTCTACATATAGAGTTTAATCTGAAAACAACTTGGAGACATTTTTTCTTGGCTTNAAGGGTAAAAGGAATTTTTTTCTTTTACTTACTGCAGGATGTTTATTACAGCCATAAAACACTTTGCAGCTTTTGCCACATGAAGAACTTTCCTCTATTACCTGATAAGTTAATTACTTATCTCCACAATTCTTTGAATAAAAGTTCCTACTGTGTTGATGGGTATAGGAAATGGTTCATTACTCTATTGGTGAACATAAAAAAAAGTGATTGTTTTGTCAAAATTAATTAATGGACTACAAATAAAACTACAAGTCAGAGACAGTTATATTGGTATACTCATATGAAAAAATAAAGATATTTGGAAAAACACTCCAACATTATTATTAACCCATTCCAAAGTTTGGATTTGAGAATGAGATCACTGAAGATGCTGACTGGGAGAGATTTGCAGGGAAGTACCTTGAAATATGAAGGAGAATGAGACTTTAAAAAAATTCCTTTTACCCTTTTTTTAACAAACACCATTCCTCACTGGTGAGGGAAAGAATATTAAGTGTGCTTTCCACAATGCCACAATGGGTTGTTCTGGAATTACACAACTCCAGGGCTGGGAACAACTGTGTCACAGCAGACAGAAAGAATAAATGCATTTTTATTCCTTGCAGAACAGTACACTTAATGACTGCCTTTCTGACTATTTCCAGGCCTAGCTTGCATAAGGTTAAAATTAATCATTAAGTCATTAAATATCTGGTCTACTTCTTCTGCAATATGCACCTTCAAATGTTGCCTACCAAAAAAGACATGCATAACATAGCCCACATACAGTTTTGAAAACTTGGGACAATTATAATGAAGCATTTCTAAAAAATGTCCTTTGCAGATGAACTGAAGCAACCAGTGCCACTGTCATTCTACTCCCACAGCCAAAAGCATACAGCCCTTTGTCGGCTCTTTTCTCCCAGTATCTCAAAGCCTTTACAGGCTGCTTGGATCCTACAGCCTTTTAGATGGATTATGGAGGTAATTAGGAGCTCTATGTTCATTTGGTTTCAGATATAGATACATGCTTCTCATGCATATATCTAACTTATTCAGTAAAATGAAGAAATTAAACTAAAAAAAAAAAGAAGGAAACACCCACAAAAACCTACAGTGTTCCCCAAATCCAGGATACAGGATCTCACTGCTTTTCCACAGCTAGCAGAACATAAGAAATAAAAATGAGATGAAAGTTTCTAGTACCATTCCTTGCCATCTGTTAAAAGCCAGAGAGAAATTACTATAGCTGAAAACTAGATCTCAAAGTCAGAAATTTACCTGACCAAAGACTGGTTATTTCTACTACCTACACCTGGCATCAAAGCAATTCTTTAGAAGAGTTTGGGTGACAGTCTCCATTCAATCAAGCTCAAAGACAGACATTTTATATATTCCTGCTTTCTGCCTCATATACTATTGGGGTACACAACTACATTGGTCTTTTTGCATCATTCTTATCTCTGCATCCCCCAAGAATCAGGTAAAAACCATCATAATTTAAAGGGAACATAAATGATTAGGAAAAATCAGTATGAAATTACTGTAGAAGTGGTCTCATAGAAAATGAGATGTTGTTCCAATAACTCTGATGAAAAAGGAGAAAAACCATCTTCATCATGTTTCTAAAAGCTGCTGGTTTTGCACCACATGTTCCTCTTTAGTGGAAAAAACCTGTCTTCCAAACTCTTCTAACACATAACGCTCTATGCCCAGAGAAATCTGTTTCTGCTTTCCATAAAATATAAGTACTGAATTGAAATGTCACATTGAAAAGTTACTAAGAATTTTAATCATCTCAGCCTGAAAAGCAGCGCAGCATTTCTTGAATCCATGTTCAATATAAAATAAAATCTGTTGAAAGCATATTCCAGTGGTCACACAAAATGTTTCAGCTCTTCCTCCTGAGAAGGCAGAAAAACAAGTGGAAAGTTTTCAAACATTTACAGTAGGTAAATTGTTTAACAAGAATGCTACCATTGGCTCTCATGGTCCCAAGACTGAAAGAGCAGTAGGACTGCTTAGGGGTCCACTCTGGAACTCTGGCAACCAAAGGGGCTGTGCAAAAACATGGTGGTATCAAGAAGCAGCTGTTAATCTGAACACTGACTCTTGTTTCAGTTGCCAAAAAAGGCATTAGAAATGCAATGTCCTAAGAAGTTCAATGATGGCATACTGAAAGCAGCAAAGCCTCAGGTAGCCTTGCAAGTCTGCAAGGAAGAAGGGACCAAGAACAGAAGATAAAGAGAATGGCAGGGAACAAATATGAGTAGGAAAAAAAAAAAATCTGAAAAAAAACCCAAATCAAAACTAGCAATGTGATTAGCCCTACTCTTTCCTACCCATGTCTGAACCCAACATATCACATTTTCATCCTTATTTCTTCTTATAGATACACAACTCATGTTGTTGATTATATCCCATGGTAGGCAACGCACCACAGATCTACCCAGTTTCTAACGAACTTCAGCTCTGAGATTCTGCGTCTCCCCTGGCTTTGGTGATGCGTCATAGTAACCTTGGCTACAGGGCAGCTATTGATTTGAAATACAACTACAGTGTGAGAGAATTTCACTGCACAACAGGGTTATTGTGACTGATGTGAACAGCTCCTGTTTCAGCAGCAAATGCAGAACCGAAGTATCTGATCACCTTGTTAGATGTTTTGCATGGCAGTCTGATTTCTTCTTGTCCATGAACTTACAACTAAGATACAAAAACCAGAATGTACATGCACCTTACTATTCTGCTAGTGTGGCACAAACAGTACTACAAAACTGTACCACCAGAATGATGTCTTTTTCCAGTGCCGAAGAAAAAAAGAATGTTATAAAAATCACAAGAGCAACAAAACAAAAAAATACTGCCACCAATGCCACCACTGCAGTTGTTGCCCAGCATTCACAGAACTTCTTAGGACTATCCATGTTCTGCATCTTAGCTCATCCCACCTGCTACCATCTTGACTGATACTCAGGTATTTTTCTCCAAGATTTTTATTACTTCATTTTAACTTTATCGTAATAATAGCTCTCACCGCTAGTAAGACCGTGTGCTGCTGATTAAAGACAGATCTCTGAGTTAAAAATTTGGTTCAGATTAATTATTTCTTTTGAAAAAAAATTGCCTGGAAACAAAGCTATTTTGCAGCATGCTTATGATTTTTAAAATATTATTAAATACTTATATTTATTTATGTTTTTACACTTTTTCACTATCATGGCTTGTGGAATAGGCTATTCATTGCAAACTTCATGTAGAAATAACCTTTTCTACAGCTGAGTGATATTATATAGTCATTTGTACTTCAGTGGAGTCGAGGGAGGATGCAAAATCATATTCAATAAATTCTTTATGAATTAAAGAAAATAAGAAAAGAAATGTCCTTCCCTTATTGCTGATGTTTCATCTCACACTTCTGGACATCTCTCCTTTTCTGTCAAGGTATTTAAAGCGAGCTGATTCAAACCCAACCTATTTTCCTAGGGAGAAAAAGCCACACACTGCCCAGCACAGCCCCTACCAACCAGGGCTGGTGTCTCCATGCTCCTTCTTCTCCTCTCCCTCAGGCCTCTCAATAGCAGCGCTGAGTGCTGTGCCAGGCTTCTCATCCCTTTATTCAGAGTAGACAACATCTTCCTTCACAAAGCCATACATAAAAGGAACAAAAATGTGTAGCATTCAAGGCTTTTAAAGCTTATTAACATTTTTATATTATCAATTAAGGCTTTTGAAACTTAATAACATTTTTATGTTACCAATTAAAGTTCTATGTTTTTAAAATATTTCTGCACAGCTAACACTCAACAATCCAAAATAAGAACTAGAGAAGGAGTAACAAACAGTTCTGCTATATCATTTCTATACATTTCAATAAATTCAATAAATTCATATTCTATAAATGCATGCATCTGTAACAGTTAGGCAGATTATGTAAAATGGCTTATAATAAAGAAAACTAATAATTAATAATATTTAGCAAAGGTGATTGGGAATCTTTGTTAATTAAATTTTGCAAAATGCTATGTCCACTAATGAGCCCACAAGCTGATTTAGTAGAATTAGTCCTCTGTATTCAGTAGAGTAATATACCCCTCTTTGTATTGCAGGGACAAAAGAGAAGTGTCATCAGGGAGCTGCCTGCCGGCACACACAAACACACTCTATAGAAATTGCCATGTTATTGGAAGCATGGAGGAATGTCACTAGGAAAACACAGGAAACCCAAGCCAGGATTTGAGATAGCTCAATTCAATTAACAGACATTTTCATTCACATTTGAGAGTGGTATTTCAAAAGCCACTCTTTTGTTACTGCCTGTTAAAAGCCCCTATGGCATTCTTTATGATTATTAGTCAAACAGAAATTAAATGGCAACTGACCCGTACAGTGTTCACTGGAGTCATGTGTTTCGGAGACCTAGATACTGCATCTGCATTACTGTGTGATGAACAGCACGTACATTCCCACTTTGGATCTGCTGGAGTGCCGGTATAGATGAATGAAGGAAATTTGATGAAACTTCTTAAACTGACGCCCCACTAAGAATGAATGTTCTTGTTTTCTGTTTTAGACTATGTATGATTGGTTTGTAAGCTTCTGTTCAATAAAAAAAAAATTATGATCTCAGTAATGTTTAATAGAAATAGATTAATTAATACAGAAGACTGAAAGATTAAAAATGCCTCTTAAAAGAAGACATAGGAAATATAACATTGCCATTAATTAGATGTACATTGACTATCTCAAATATTAGACAAACATAGCCATTAACTCTTTAACATGCAAAAGGAACAGCAACATTCTAATGCCAGACAACATAAATCTGCTAACAGCATTATGCAGGAAAAGCATTGTTTCTTGGGCAGAATATTCTGAATTACTGTTTGTCAAAAATGCTTCAGTGCCACCCATAGCTTTTAATATAAAGTCAAACTAATGGCAAACTGCCAATGATATCTACCACTTCCTCTGTTTTCAGCAGCAACCTATACACTGCTAGTACTAATTTCCTACTCTTCTGGTTCAGGCAGCAATCTGCCCTTTTGCAGCAGTCTAGAAGACCAGAAGTCTGCTGTTTGAAGATGCCCAGAAATTGAATTGTTAGTTATAACCCTTTCTAATATGTTTAACTGGTTGAGTATGTTTAACTGGTTAAGCATATTAAACACAGCCGAAGGTTATTGCTATTTCACATGTACTACTTCTGCCTAAATATATGCCAGCACATAATGTATGTCATAAGTATTAATTTCATCCAAGCTTTCCAAATTATCTTTTTTTGTGTAAGGCATGAAAAGTAGATTATAATTTCCTCATTTCTTTACACTCTCTAATAAATCACATTTGAAGGTGTTCTCTGACAAGCATTTGAGGAGCACTTGGTATCTTTTCTTCTTTTCCTTTAGCAAAAAATGGTATCCCATCACACATAGACCAAGCACACACGCAGCGGATCTGGGAAGAAGTAGTCTCCAGCTTAGTTTCTAGCTGTAACAGTAGCTCAAAACTTTCCATATATGTTTTATATAAGAAAACGTATAAAAGTCATGTTTCATAACAAGCTCCTGTGCAGCTTGCAGAACTGGTGCCTGCACAGCTCCACTTTCAACTATCTTTTCCCAATACCATTCCTTTGCAGGGCCATGTTTTTCACCAGTGGAGAAACATTTGCTACTGCTTCTCCACACATAATATAGCAAACTCTTTTTGAAAGCACCTCCTCTGCTTCCGGAGGTGTCCTTTCCTGCAAAGCTGAGTTCTGCACTCAGCACTGCAGAACCAACCACAAGCTAAGCCTTTCCTAAAGGTTTCCTTGCCACAACAGAAAAGAAACACATAGGGGCCAAAAGCAGATATATTTTAGAGAAGGGCCTGCCAGTAGCTTGAAATGCAGTTGAAGACCGGTCAGGCATAAGGCACTTCCATTAAAACTTTGTGAACACCCTATTTAAAGTCTTTCTGCAACGAAGCCCAATATTGTCATTGTTCAGCAGGATTGAACATTTTTCTCTGTTAGGCTAGATGAGGGAGATGGAAGTTGGACCTCCCCATAAAAGACAAGCTCCAGTGAAGACTGTCTTCCTTTGTTACCATCAAACTTTCCAAAATGAAGTGAACCTAAAATATAACGGCATTTTTAGGCAGACAAATGAAAGTCTGGCCATTGAATTTTCATTCATAGAAGCTTGTCCAAATAATAACCCTCTGTCTGCAGTCACTTTCTTATGAACAACATAATTTAAGATGATTTCAGGAGCAGAAAATTAAATCATTTACAGTGGATAGATCTTCTAATAACAAGACACTTTTATCTCACAGGCAGCAGTGTTGTCACTACTTGGGCATAATTAGGACTAGAAATTGGTAATTTTACTGTAAAGCAGCTGACTGAACAATAGAGACTATTTAATATAGACTTCAGTTAAAACCTTTAATATTGACTCAGGTTGTTTACTTGAAAACTTCCACACAGATACGTGACATTTTGCTTTGCTAAATATTAACATGTACAGAGTCTAAGGCAAGTCTTGTTTTCTAACCAATTACTTCCCCTTTGGATTTTGGATCCATAGTTATTCATATCCTCTTAGCTGACTGGTGGTGGAAGCAAATTTAACTTCTGGAGTTTTGGGAAATGTAATCACCTAATGGAATCTTTAATGCAAAACTGTGGTGCTTATTTGCTGGCTGGGGTAAAACCGGGAACAAAACCACAATCCTATCTTAACCTAAATTGTAGGGGAGGGTAGTGTGGGAAGCTAGCATTTTTAGTAAAATAACTGAGTACCATTAAAAGCCCATAGGAATGTGAATGAAACATAATAAGCAAAATATATTAAGTGATAGGAAGGTCAAAGTTAAGATTAACATTTGAAAGTAAGAAACTTCAAAGCAACACTAAGTCAGCATTTCCCTCTAAAATGCATGTCTCCTTTTAAAGATGAAGGAAACAATATACACAAAATCTACTGTACAACTATATACTGTGTTTGGTATGAAATTTTTAAATTTCTGTTACCAGTCGTGATGCTTTATCATCCCACAAGCCTTTTGCTTCATTTATAAAAACTTCATTCTCATCAAGACTCATTAGGTATAAATCACTTTGAAATTTCCTTTAAATCTATCTCTCATCATGGTTCCATTAAAGGTATTCCATAGTGTCCCACAAGCTTATCTTGTAAGTGGTTCATAGGCTATTTGGAAATATTCTTACATGAGACACCAGTATATGACTTTTTTTGCGCCATAATGTCACTGCAGGAGGTGCAATGTGGCAAATACTTACTAAAAAAAGTCCCTCGATCTGCACAGATAATCTTTCAGATCCTTTTTTATTGTCATTCATGGAAGTTTCTGGACAGTGCCTCCTCATACAGAGAGAGATTGGCCTAACAATAAAATTATACCATCCATATTACTCTTATTACCTAGTTTTTAATGTCTTGCTTTATCTTCTGATGAGCTATGACTAAAAAAGAGGAGTAACCACCTATTTTCCCTTTCCTAGTTCTTTTTCCTTGCCAGATATTTACTGTCTTTTAACTCACTATTTTATATAAATAAAGCATAGAAAAAGGGCTACTTGTTATGTTCTGAAGCAGAGTGTGAAGCATGGTAGCAAGTTTAGGTGAAATAAAAACAAACCATGAAGAATAACTGCATGACTGTTGCATTTCATAATTGCTTTAGAGCTCCTTCCACTGGAGAAGTTACTCTAGATGATCCACCAACGAAGTCAAAATTTGCCTAAAAATACTCAGAAGGATTCATTGATAAAGAACATGAAAGACTGTGTTATGGATGCACAGGCCTTCATCCAAGCTCCATGTCAAAAATCAGCAAAATTCATGAACAACTGGAAGCTCTGGAAGAGATCATATGGTAGTGCCTGGACCAGTACTTAACTGATCTGTTTATGTCCCAAGAACCATGTTATTTTCAAGTTATCAGAGGGAATACATACACTGGCCCTTTACTCACTCCAAGAATATGAAATAAGCAGGAGATTAGAGATGTGCAACCAGCGGTCTTCAGATGGTCCCTTTTTTGTTCCACCTGGAAATTTTGTCTGAGCAGAGGAAAAAAAAAAAAAAAAAAAAAGACTTAAATTGTTGGGAAAGCCAGACACTCCAGATTGGAGCAGTTTCTCTGATGGTGCTACAAAATTACCAAAAATCTTAGATGAACAGCCATTCATAGACCTGTGTTGACCCTGCATCCCAGGCTCAGATTTCTCTGGACTCACTGAGCACCTGTCACTTGTATACAAGCACTAAGTCCAACACATGTGGAATGTATCAGATTCTGCCAGCAGTTTATGTGCAGTTTGTCTGACATATACAGGGTGTGCTGGATTCACTCTCCATGTCCTGCATGGTACGTGAACCTACATTTCCAACCAATGTCTTGTGAAAGAGTCCAGTGTGGATGATCAGAGACATACTGTAGAAGAAGAAACCTGGAGAGGCTGCTCTGTAGAAAAACTCATGTAAGGCAGCAAAACTCTTGGCTTCATAAAAGGCAAATGCAATATGGGAAAATACTAACACTACTCCTGAAAAGCACTCTTCAAATACTGATCTCTGATCCTTCTTCAAATTGCACTAACTGACATACTAGTCTGGGAGAGGAATTTGGCCATTTGGCCATTTACTGACATTTCTTTTGTGATTCTTACTTATCTATTAACCCGGGATCCAAGGTATGCAAAAAAATATTCTGTTGAGGGTTAAACTGTTTTCATATAAATTACATGAGTTTTAGTATTTTGTTATCTTCCTCAGTGAATAACATTTCAACACTTACAGAAACTAGTAATTCTTTTGCATTTTTAACTATGTACATCATAGGATAGGCCAGTCATAGAATGTGACGGTACATGGTCATCATGTACCCATATATTATAGGATTTTGACATTTGTAAATTGTAGTTTCTGTTGCTGCAATAACAAGTAAAGCCAAATATTTTAAGAAATCATGAAACACCAACTTCTTGAAGTTTTAGCTGTCAGTTGTAGTTATAACATCACAGAAACCTTTAGGTTGGAATAGACTTCTGGAGACTATCTATTCTGAAACCCTGCTTAAAGCAGAGCCAATCCTGACATTAGGTTAAGTTGCTTGAGCTGAGTTTTTAAAATCTCCAAGGATGGTGTTACAGGTGAATTGGGTGGGGTAACCACACAGAGCCATATATCTCATACAATCCCAAAGTTATTAACTTTCCTATTAACAGGATGGATGGAGCAGCTGAGCAATGACTTCTCTTCCAAGATTTCTATTCTGCCACGTGCACTCATATCACACACTCACAAATCAGATCCCAGCTCCTCTGGGCCAGTCAGCACGGACCTGCACCACGAACCAGGGGGAACAGGCACGCACTCTGACCACGCAAGGCGTGGGGTCCTGGCTGGCAGCTTGGTCCTAACACATAACTGTTCCACTTCAGGCTCTGCCTTTTACATGTCCAGACATCCTTTTGTGGTGTTTCCCTCTCTTCCCGGCCACTAGGGACTATAGTCTTAATTATTAATTGCTTTCTAAAGCAGGTTGCAAGCATAAATTGTCAATGGCCTTGCTAATCACACAGCCCCACGCCAATCTCTTTGACTTTCTCCTTATCTAAGACCAATTACTGATTGTCTCTAGGGATTCTGTCACCCTCTGGTCTCCTGCCCCCAAAATGTTAGGAAAAGTGTGAAACTAGCAGCAGTTGCATAACAAGGTTCATCTGCACTTCTTTGATTTCCAGCTCATACTGGATTAACCTAGTGAGAGCTGGGCAGATGCAGCCAAGGTCTCATTTGCGGTGCTTTTGGTTATACTTGTAAATTGTTGTTTTGTTTAGTTTTTTTCTCCTTGTATCCAGTCAGAATTTTTCTTGCTGTAATTTGTAATCTTTTGTTGCACACTTCTGAGAAGAGTCTGGTTTTGTTTTCTGTATAAATTCCCATTATACAGTTGAGGACAGCAAATAGATTCCGCTTACCATGTTGGCCTTCTCTGCTGACTCATGTTGAGCTTGCTTGAAAAGAAAAGAAAGTAAAAGAAAATAATCTAAGATGCTATGAAAAAGCATTCTGCATACTCCAGAGATAAAACGGCCATTTGTGTACATACCAAAATTTGATCTTAGAAAAATATATGAAAAGGAAAACTCTAACTTAGCATTTAGGTTTATTTTGACTTTGTTGCTCATCTTATTTGTAATTGTTTTGTATATTCATGAGAATGTCAAATTCTCAGAAGTCTATGGGAGGCCTTTAAGAAACCTTTCAAGAATGAGGAAGAGTATGTATATTCTCAAACATATGAATTCCGTTGAATCCATCTAAAAATCATACGATACATGAGAAGAGAACATATACAGCCTTCATACAAACATTTCCAGTAAAGATTGACTAAAAGGCAATTTCATTTTAGCAGCCACTATAGTGCAAAGAGCTGAAATTTCAGTAGAAATCATTAACCCAGTTACATCTGCCCATAAGAGTCAATTAGAGCCAGAAATGTACAATACTGCAACCCTCATGTTTTTCAGATGTTTTCAAAGTTTGCTGTTTAATGGAACTTACTTAGGTTGCTAATGTGTATCTTCAGTGATGGTGGTAAACCAGAAAATCGGTTACAGCTGGGAAGCCTTATATATACATCAAAAATGATAATCATTTCCATGTGACCTCATCAAGCTCTTTAGCTTTCTACAAAGCATTTTCTCTCATTGTAAAAAAAGGTTGCTAATAGTTACTTACTTTACTGTGGCACTAGGAGAAATAAATAAAGTTCATTTATTAGTTTTGAAACACAAGTTGCCATTTAAGTGCTAAGTATATTATAATTTTCAGCCCCTTAGTGCTGAAGTAAAGTCCATCCCTGTATAAATATATAGGCAAAATACTCTAATATTCCCCCATCTCTGTCATTAAACCATAAGGTTGACAGCAAGAAATAATACAATTTTCTTCTGCTTGAGTTAATGAAGCCAAGTTTATGTGTCAAGTTACCCTGGGAAGACAGTTCTGAAGACATGTCACAATAAGCCACAGGATTTCAGTAAGAAGGTTATGGAAAAAGATGCTTCACTAGAGAAGTTTTACATTGGATAAAAAGTGTAATACCTAAGCAGTTATGTCTTGAATCAACATGTTTGGTAACTACAATAAATTAAAGCAATAATATTATATATATTTTAATGCACTTATGCTGTAATGTATGATTGAGTGTGCAGACAATGATTAAGACCATAGTTTATCTGGAGATAGTTAAGGAAACAAACTAATCTGAAATACATTTAAATTAATCTGCAATACCATCTATTCAATTTTTGGAATTAGAAAGATGACATTTCAGAGAACTATTTTTATCTCTACAGGAACATGGCAACCAAATGAGATCTATGGTCTGCCTAGTCTTCCAGCAGTGCCAGAATGTGACTATGCAAAACATTTGTAATGCCCCCTTATCCACAGAGGATAATGTCAGACTGTTAGTCTGTAATTTGTAATCTGAAGCAAGGCATATAGATTTTGATTTAATTTAGACTTTATAGATTAAATCATTATCAATTCTAATAACTGTTATTTATTTCCTTCATTTATTTCAGGCTATAACTAGTGTAAAATGGGACTCATTTCACTCTTACAGCAAACTGAAACTTCAGTTTGTATGCTGCTTGTCTAAATGGCAGGGAATAGATACCCCAAAGAACAATGTACATTTAGAGGGCAGGAAAAAGGTTTAAGATTCTCATTGAAATTCACTTTAAATAGACATAATTTAGTGTAAATGGTGAAGTAATCATTATTTGCTGAAAAAATATAATCACACCACACATGCAGGATCACAAAAATGCTTGTACAGATTTCCACATGCTTCTCACCTCTGATTACAATTCAATATATTAAAAAAAAAATCCCTAATATCAAATAATGTAAAAATTTTGCAGAGTCAATTGTGGAGTCCTGTCCTGCTGTGCTGGATATCTTTTTTAGTTTACTATGCCTTGGAACCTGACATTAGAGCATATCCACAACATAATACAAGGAGGATGAACAACTATTTAGATCAAGTACTAAAAGCAAAGTACTTTGACAACATGGAGTTTTGTGGCAGCTGAAGCCCATGCTGCTTGTGCTCTACTGCAGGTGTTTGGTAGCTAGACTAGCTCATTTATGTCTACATGAACTGTAGCACAGCTCTGGAATGGAGGAGCAGAGGTAACGTTAATTTATCTTGTGAATATTGTAATTGGCCAAAGGTAAATTTTTGGAGCCTGAATATTCTCCAAAGACTTGAGACAATAAATGTCTTGAGAGAACAAGAGTATATAATAGCATCATAAAAAGTCTTATCAGTTTACCATTTATAAAATCTAGCACTTCACTTTGGAGTACGCTTAATCATACCTTAATCCATCTTAGCTCAGACACAGGGAAAGCATTTGTTTAAGTTCTGCTGCACTTCAAGAGAAATATGAAGCAACTGGAAAGAATCCAAAGAAGAGAAAAAAGAGTGATCAGGGGTCTAAAAAACATTTATTGTAATAATATATTAAAAAATAATTACATAACAGTAATAGTAATATTTATTCTACATGTCTATACAAGATAAGATAAACAAGCAATAAATTCAAATTGCAGTAAGGAAAATTCATATTAGATATTAAGACAAGCTTTCTAGGGACAGTTCCACTATGGACAGTGGAACACAGCAGCAAACAGCTTATGAAATTGTTAGGAATAAAAGAGACAAATATCTGTCAGAAGTCACAAGCAGTTGACCCTACTACAGACAGGGAGGTGTCCAGATGGTCTTTCTAGGTTCCTTCCAGCTCTGCTGTACTATTGTAGAAGGGAATTTTGTGAGGATGCAGGTATGCACTTTTGTGTTTTCTGGAGAAAAATGGAATTACTTTACCAGCTAGGGCTTGACTAAGCAAAAAATGGACATTCAATTTCAAATGTTTTTTATAGATCTCTAATGTTTTAATCAGAGGTGATTCTTTGCATTTTCAGAGGAAGTAATGGCATGTGCAAGGGATATTATGATGGTTTAGGTTTATTTGATACTCTGTCTTACAGTTTTTGTGCACCTTGTAAACATTCTATAGATTTGATGAAGAGATGAAATATTATAAATTAGTCCATTTAGTACCATGCATTTATTTCAGATATTTTTCTGACACTGCTCAAGCTAGAGTGTTTTGGAATGTTTTCTGTTAATTCAGCATGTTTTACATGTGTATACTTCATCCAGTTACACCACAACGGAATTGAAGTCTCAGGTCTCTGCCCTAGTAAGTAAGTAAGTAAACATAATTTTGGCCTAAGAGATTGATCAACATAAAAGTCAAATATACAGAAAGATAGAAAAGGGGAGAACAGGTATGGAAAGTAACTGCAGGGCCAGAGTTTCAGCTGCATTCACCACAGCCGTTAGTTTAAATCTTAGAGGTCAGATAACAACTAAACTTGCTTTCTTCCCCTGTCTAGATACTTAAATATTTAGGCCATTTTTTAAAAAGCTGTAATTCTAAAAGATATGAGTGCTTTATTTTGTGTTACTTAAAAAAAAAATGTGGAAAACCAGCATTAATCAGACAAACTGGAAAATAAAAGCACCCCTAGATATCAAAAGGGCTTAAAAGAGAACTCTCAATTTTTCAGATGTTCCTGTAGCAATCAGAGCACAGCACAAAAATAATCTAAAGCTCTGAACACATTTATTTTCATATGGAGGCAATTTTGCCCTGATTTTAGCTACTGAAAAAGCTTATACATAAGTCTACTTACCACCTATGAATGTACTATTAATAAGCCATACTCTGCCCAATGAAAATATTGATCTGATAATCAGGATGCTAAAGGCAGACAAGTAGATATGTTGATTTGCAGATGACAGTCAAGGTTAGGTGTACCTGAGCTTGGATGCTTTTTTATTCTACACAACTAAGCTGTGCGTATGCCCTTTGAAAAGTTAACTTTCCCATAAAAACCTAAAATCTTAAAAAAAAATCAGAACTGCTTTTATATTAGCAATTAAAGATTTTCCATTAGAAACTTGCTGGTATTTTTGCTAACTGAAGCCAACATTCTTCTACCTCTTAACAGAAAGAAATGTGACATCATTTCTAGAGCTAGAAGAGTAAGAGCAGAACGAGTACTCAGGTAATGAACCATTCCTTCCTCTGAGTTAGTCCTACAGGACTTGTATAGATTGCCTCTACAGAAGTA
>VYZV01036721.1:572-18328 GCA_013401275.1 Pandion haliaetus | reverse complement strand
AACCTCAGCAGGAGCTTTTCAGAGAGAGAAAAAAAAAAGGCACGTATCTCCTGTTTTCCAAACTACTTGCCCAAGGCTGGATTGAGTTTGGCAGATAAAAAGTTGGAATTTTAGCTAACAAACTACTTTATTCTTTCCATCAACTAGCACCAGCACAAAGGATGCATACAATCAAAAATATGATAATACACCCCTAGGTCACATTGCACCTGGGGGTAGGAAAAAGGAGAAGCAGCCCATAAGCAGCCCATAGTCCTAATCAATCGCAACAGTCTACTCTATACTTGTCTAAAGGTGACTTGAAAATGGAATATAATATAATACCAGGTAAATGCTGTAAAAAAGAAAAAATTTACAGTTGACAAAAGCAGTTTTCGAGATTGTTGAAAAATTTGTAAATTTGCATTTTCTTTTTTACTTGGAAGCAGATATTTGCTACCATGAAGGGCTTGAAGACTAACAAGGAGCAAAATTATGACATGACATGAGAGAAACTGAGGCCACAGTTATGAGTCACTGCTGACACTGCAGGAATAGTTTAGGATGTCACTGTGCCAGAGGTGAGGCTGCAAGGCAACTGCAGCAATTCAGTTGACTCCACAAGGCATTGAACAAGTAGACAAGCCTTTACAGAAATTCCTCTAAACAGTCATCTGTTAATAACATTTTAAAATTATCAGATTACTATGTTGAGTCACTACAAGAAGATTATCATACAGTTTAAACTCCAGATATTGTGTTAACTATTTCACTCTGACCCAAAGCAATGCTCTTTGTTCTGGTAAACATTCAGTACTCCTTCGGCCTTATAATCATCTATCATATCAAAGTTCTTCATTAAACCCAGAAACATTATCTTTAAATGTAGGGTAAGTTAGGGGGTGAGGGCTGTTGGTCAACCAGCTGAAAAGTTACCATTCTTTAAACCTGATTTATACACCTTTCACAAGGTGGTGCACAAAGTAGACAAAGATGTTTATTTACAGTCTTTCCAGGTTATCATTAAGCAAAATCCTAGCTCTGGAAAAATTAAGATCAAAGCCTAAGTACAATGAGTGTTTACACAAATTAGATCTAATGAGTTTCCATATGAGGTACCTTAAATCTCCATAAAGACAGGAAGAAAGAGATAATCCCAAACATCACCAACACTGCACAAAACGGAGACTGCAAATCAGGGACTTTGCCAAAAGTAACTCAAAAAATAGCTAAATCTGTAGCAGATGTGTGTACACAGTCCCACCAAAGACACACAGAAAAAAAAAAAACCAAACCAAAACCAACAAAGAATGAGAACAAATAGCAGCCTGTTCAGAAGATGTTGGAGCAGAAGAAATGGTGCAGTTCAGGCTGGAAAGGCCAGTCTGAGGGAACCATCTGGAATTTAAAACGAAGAATAGCAGATAGACAAATGGACAACATGGAGACCTGGCACAGCATTAGTATCTGCTCCATCTCTGAAATAGTTAAAACCAGCAAAAAGTGCGCCATAACGCACACATCATAAATACTGCTGCAAATTCAGAACATCCTGGCTGAAGTTAGATTAGGTAAAGTGAAGTCTGTTAAAGAACAATTAAGTATATTAGAAACTGGGTACAGCTAGCTGCGGGGAATCGACAGATCCCCCTGGTTCTGTGTCCCTGCAAGTAACGAACCAAGCAAGCAAGTGCCTCGCTCTACTCCCACACAGGAAGCAAATCTGTTTACAATCCTGGAATAAATAAATGAAACTCAACACTAGACAACACCCTAAGTTTTCCTCAGTGCACGATATTAACAGCAGAGGACTGAGCAGCCAATTGTAGCAGTCACACTCCATTAAAAGAAAAAAAAAAATGAGGATGAGTGAGGTCTTTGTGTAGCAATAATATGCCAGCAATGCACACAAACAAGAAAACATCTGATATAAACAAACATTACTCAAAGGCAGGAGGGACACAGACATAGCAATATTGTGCATCTTACATCTGAAAGGTTTGTTTAAAATTATTTCACCACTGTAGAAAAATTAACTAGCACCCATCTGTTCCAAGTACTGGACAACTGATGAACTGGAGACCTAATCTAATGTATTTAAGCACAGTTGCAATCTGGATCTTCAGAAAAAAAATGCACTTTTATTTGTTATGGAGAGAGAACCATATTTACATCCAACTCTACCAACTTCTGCACTGCACTGATCCAATCTACACTGGACTCGGTCTTCTAAATGCTAACTTTTGATGCAGCTGAGCTACTGCAAATGTCTAGAGAACACACAAAGCTATTAAGTACATACCTCCTGTATTGTTATTTACCCCAATACGGAAATAGAGGCTTAATTTTGTACAAGGCCTTCATATCTGGCAAGAAAAGGTACAACTTTTGAAGGGAAAAACAAAGGAGAAATACCAATTTGTTCTTTTTATCATAAACCACCATTAGAATCATTTGGCAAGGAATCAGTTCTGGACTTCTTCAATCCTGGGAGAGAGATTAAAAAGGAATAAAAGTAACCTGAATTAACTATACAGGATTAGTGAAATCCAACAACCTCTTGGGAGTTGAGCCTCGGGCTCAGAAGAGGTGCAAACAAACTCAGCTCAAAACACCAGCAGAAGAAAATCTATTACAAAGAAAAAGACGCAAAGCAACAACTCTCCAAAGAATGACTGAATCTGAATTTAGCCATTGCTTCTATTATTATCCATCAGCCTCTCAACCTAAGGGAAACAGACACCAATACAATAAACATGTCAGTGTTTACTGAGCACTTTATTAAGAACTGTATCATTCTGTGATGCAAAATGAAAACCGAATCAGTACTGCTTAGTCAAAACTCTAAACCCAGTTTACATAACCCTGTTTAAACTCTGTCTTGGCTGTCTCATCTCTAACAGAGCTTTTGCCAGATAAGGGATTTCAACACTCAAAACAGTTAAACAACTAAAACCCATCTAGATATGCATACTATAGTCTACTCAGTGAAGCTTATCATTCCTTCCTGTTTTCCCCCACCACCTGTTTTTATACCCACTTGTTACATCTTGAATTAAATTACATTCCAAACTAATTAAGATAATAACCACTTTGTGTTTTTGTTAAGCAACTGAAGCAACAAGATCCCTCTTGTCTCTGATGGACTCAGGGTAATAAGGAGCCAAACAGTAACTTAGCTACCCCAGAGATGAAGTTTAATGTCTTTAGATGTATTATACAATATTAAAGAAAACAAGCTGAAGTACAGAAGAGAGCCAGCATACAGCCTGTGATATACAGGGCCTTTCCTCATTTTGTGGGATCAAGTATTTTTCCAATAAAAGTGAAAGGTGATCATTATAAGGCAGATACAAGTCTTCCAAGACATATGATGTACCCAACATCATTTCAGCAAGCTCTCATGCAGAAAACCAGAAACATTTCATTTTTGTCATCTTTCATGGGTCTTCGGCACTAAGTACAACTGCAATATTGAGGCACCAGCAGCTTTTAGGAGGAATGCACAAGTCCTCAACTACTTTGGTTAAACAGCTTGAGCAAAACACACACTCATTCCACTCCCACTTTCCTGAACAAATTAGATGTGAATAATTAGATGAGGGCAAAGAAAATCCAATTCACTAGTGGGAGCACTGTTTGAATGTCAGTCTTACAGCATGCCTACTGCAGTGACTGAATAGTATAACATTTTCACATTAAAAATGGTTTCTTAAGTCTGTTTTCCAAAAAAGTCAATTTAAATGGAAAACCTCTCTTGTTAGATCTAAGTGAAAAAGGTCTGCATGGACCCAGGCGTTCTCTAGTAAATAAAGGACACATCTGTGCAGATGACATTTTACTTACTGGTTCCCAAGGACTCTGTGTTTGCCCTAGGCACCACTTTAAGAAATACAACTTACTGTTTTGGGGATTGATCTAATTTTATTGTTTATCACATTTCATAAATTGCTATTCTGGGTAGAAGTGATTAATAGACGTATTTCTATGTATTCTCTCCTCCAGAAGTTTTCCAACAGAATAATCAGAATAAACATAGCAGCATTTTCATGGCTTCCTATATTAGTGTTTCCCCCCTCTCTGTAAAACAGTAAAAGTTACTTCAAAAGTAACATTTCAGTCTTTAACAGGTAAGCATATATTTTATGAGTTAACTGCAAGAGTCCTGTAGCCTTTTTCTTTTTTAAACAACAAAATTGTATTTGACATCTAACAAAGCCATATATGTTATCATAAGCTTGGCAGTATTCAGCACTTATTTTTAAGGAAAGAGACTGATTTTTAAAAGTCAACAGTTAAAATTGGTGGTTATTTTTGGTTGCTGGCACTTAGGTCAGCTCTAATTTCTAGTCACTTCAGCTTTCCTTTCTGCCACACAAAGCAGGTGGATCCCGCTGGCAGAGGCAGTACTGAGGCCACCAGAGAGGAAACCAGAAACTCTTTTAATTGCCCTGGAGAAGCGAGACAAACATGCAGAAGGGGAGGAGGGAAGGACACCGAAGAATATTTACCAGAAATTATAAATAGGTAAGTTCAGAGGAGAGAGGCAGTGCAAGAATTTAATTATTAAATTGAAATCAAACCCATTCAATCCCAATCATAGGCATATCTGAACGATCAAACCTGTTCTTTCTTCAGTGCCTGAATTTCCCCCCTCTCAATTCTGTCCATGTATCGGTCCCTTCTTGACATTTCTAATATTCTTTCTTGGAATAGAAAGCAAATGTCTAAATTTCCTACTGAGTCCGCAACCTAGATGTAGTGAAGGAAGCTGTGCAGACATTTTGGTCCACACCTGAATTGGCAATTTACAGCCAAAGAGAAAGAACTCAACATTTAAGGCAGGAGTTAAAGCCAAAGGAATTCAGTTCAAAAATACAGAGTACATTTGAGTCCACCCACTGCAATAGTCTCTCTTTCCCAATTTTCTGCCACAAAGTTCTCTATAATTAGCACTCCACCAGACCTGTTAATCCTCAGAAAAATCAATGGATTCAACTTTGGAAAACACAAAATGAAATTCTCCATACCAAAATGTCTCTTTAGCTGCACAGTCATTAGGAAAAATAGGGTTTAAGGAAATCAGTTATGGTCTTAACCTGCTCAGTCACAAGATGCATGTCAGGAGAAAAATACAAATCTTTTTAAACAGCTGTTACTAAGCAAGTCACCCTATAGGCAGTCTTCTCTGCCCATGTGGAATTATCTTATGCACACACACAAAATCAGGTACTTCTGTAGTCCACAAAACCACCTAACTAGTAAAGCCCAATTTCCTATGGATTTTTGTTGTAGATCTACTTTCTTCCCATAAGGTAATAAATCAAATGTCCTCCCACATCACCCTCACCAGCCCTACATGCCCACGCTTCCTCTTCCCTCACCTCCACGCACTTTCTCTCCAAATTCTCTACTACCTATGAACGTGTGGGCTAAAGAACGCACATACCCTTCTCCTTGCCCCTGACAAACTAAATAGAGCAAGCCAGCTGTCTTTGCATTTTGCTTGAGTGGAAGCAATATATTTGTTCCTTCCCTTACTGGTTTGCACAAAACTTCGTGGCTTTAAAAAACTTGCCCCTCTCTCCAGTTTGACCAAGCTAGCCAAGATGCTGAGAAAGGAGGGTCACAGACCAACGAACACCACAAAGTTCATAGCCTTATGAAACTAGTCCAAAAATAAATTTTTCTTCTGTTTTTAAATAAAGAAGCCGGTCTGACAGCTTAGCAAAAATCCTGCAACAATGCAGCCCATTCAATGCGAATACCTCAACATCTCTGCATCTGTTTGTAAAAGTGATGTTAAAACTGCAGCCTAGTACAAAAAACCCCTATCATCCATTTTAAATAGTCAAAGGTTCAAACCCGTCATCTACAAACGCAAGCCTGAGATTTAACAAAACTTTCATCTCCTATTAAATCTGGAAACAAAGATGCTAATCTCAGCATGACATTTAAAAGCAGATGGAGACTGCCCATGAGAATGAATATGCACCATGTCTTCTCATGGAAGACACTGATAGATGAATAATCCAGGTAAATCAACAAAAGGATAGAAAAGCTTTTCACAGTTAAATGCCCCATTCAAACTCCACCATGATTATCAGCTTATTTGTCAGGGTACCTAACAGCAGAATGTCACTTCCAGCATTTATTTGGCAGAGACCTACAAATCAAATAATTATGTTGTCCCAGTCAATGGATTGAGATACGATTATTTAGCAGCTATGAGATGCTCACATAAGGCCTCCTCTGTCAACTTGCTTACACCCCAAAAAATGATGGCAGCCCTGAAAACAAAACTGATCACAACGCTCTTCCTTGATAAGATATTTTAGGTAAATAATAGCTGTTTGGCCATGATCAAAGATTTCAATAGAGATCACTATTCTTGTATTTTTTTTTAAAGAACTAGCTTCTTCCAGCTATGCTGGCTCTAACTGTGATTATCAACCGATCTGCACCTTGTCACAGAACATTTGATAAAGATGAAAAACTAGAAACAAAAGCAACATTTGTAATACTCATATTCACAACATATCTGAAAAGTGACTGTCTATGGAAACTCCAGACCAAACTGCTAATCCTCAATTCTGAATTCTCCATTTCTGTTGGCCCCAAAGTGACTTGACCTCCAGCCAGAACAGCCTCCATCTGCCCAGGAGACTTTCTACAGCCAGATTAACTGTGATGTACCTCACTTGTAACGACAGGCTGGAGTTTTCGACTGCACATCCGCTCTTTTATGGAGGACAGCTGCTGCCACAGCTACCCATACTTCTGTAACATCCAGCTCCAAGAGGTGGCCACTGATGTTGGGAGAATTATGCAACTTTGAACCCAGTACTAGCTGACAGCTTGCTGAGGCTGCACTGCAGAACTGGAATTATGTTAATTGAGCCAGACAGGCAGTGTGAAAAGAGCAACGTTTCCCCCAGGACTTCCAGATTTGGCATGAAGAAGTCTCAGCGGACCAAGCACGTGTACACCTCTGGTGGGATCCTCAGCACAGGGTAGGTTCAGAGAAATCACGTGTCAGCTTGGGCCAAGAAGACGACGACCAGTGCTTAATCTTACAAATACTACCACTACCCTAAGTATAAGCCTTGCTCTTATAGCGGACTTAAATGTAAAACAGCTAAAATGTTGGAATACGCTGTGGCTATAATAAAAGCCTACCCTAAAGAATTCTTCTGTTCATTTAGAGCAAAATTCAACACTTACACTTTTGCCAAAAATGGATAGGAAGGCAACATTTTGCCTATTGACTGACATTCTTTTGCCATGCCTAATAGTAAATAGATAAAAACAGAAATACAGTATTTTCAAAGAAATTTAGAGGTTGACTTTTTCAACATGTGAAGGTTTTACAGAAGCAGACACATACACGATATTTCTGAGCATCACCAGATGACAGTCTGTGGGAATACCCAGGCTTTACAATAAACCACATTCAGCCCATTCAATTTTTTTTTTACTACTTTACATGGTCCTGTAAGTTGCATTTATATGATCTATCTTCAGTGTACTGTCATGTTTTAGTGAGTCATACCATGTAAAGTGATCAAAATATTCTTTTTTTTATTAGAACCATAAAAATAAATTTGTACCGTTACAGCAAAAAACATGCAACATCTACATCATACCACACCACATTGCTACTACAATAAGGTAGCTAGTATTCAAATTTCTGCAGAAGTGTTGTCCCTGTAAGTATCTATTACCAGCACCTCCTCAAGCTCTCCAGCCATACACTAGCACTGTACAGCCCATCAGTGTTCCACCCCAATGCAGTCAAAGGCAAAACCAAGCAACAGTCAAAAATTACACCAAATCTGAGTCTTAGTGCCCTAGTGAAGACGCAGCAGTAAGTTTGCTTCCTGGTGCAATCCATTGTTAACTTACTGCAACCTTTTTCCACTCAGCATTCCAAAAGGTGTTTGTCCTTGTTGAATATCAGAGTAACTGAAGCAGTTTAGGTTTAATTTTAACAGTGCAGTGTACCTTCTTGATCATTTATGTATTATTTGGGCACAACTTAGAGCTAAGGATAATAATGAGAGAAGCCCATTCCACTACAGTTATTACACACATGAAAAAAAAATTGTATTTGAGATTACCAGACCACATAGGAACTGTGAAGAACATACAATATGAAACTTTATGTTAGTATTACGAGTGTTCTAGAGGTATTTAGAAAAGGACTGTATAATACAGTAGCAATACTTAATATCTGGATAAAGAGCTAATGTAGGGCAAACAAAAATACCAGTTAGTATTTGAAGACAAAAGGAATTTTAGGAGTAAGTTAGGATTCCACAGTGGCTTTCCAAACTACAGTGATATATCAAAATATGTCAGACAAACCAAAACCATTAACCTTTCTCCAGAAAACATGAAAGAAAATTTACACACCAAGGGGGCGAGAAACCACACTGAGGGTTTTAAGAGTTGGAATATTTAGCTTGCCATCTTGTGGCTGACTTTACTGAAGCTTTGATCTGCAGTTATCCTGATCAGAGAGCTCTAGAAAAATCTCATTAGCAAATGAACAATATGTTAACCATTTTCTTCATTTACATTTGTTTATAATTTTTATTTCTCAACTAATAATAGAATCAGATACATGAATTACTAGAGAAGCAATTGACACAAATGACAGAAGTGCTGTCCACGGGGACTTCTGTGCTTTCTTCAAAACATTTAACATCTGGAGAAATCCTCTCTCTCTACTTCTTTTTTTTCCTGTTACTACTTCTACATGCTGTTTCTCTAGCAGCAATAAAAGTTTTCCAAAGACAAAAGGCAACCAGAAAGGGAAGTATGTGCCAGTAAAGCCTTTAGCTCACTTGCTAGCATCTCATTTGAAATTCAGTGTCAGATGTAGCCTCACCAAGATGCTTGCCTGTATAACTATGTCCTTCACCAATGGATTTCATACTTCTAGAACAACCAGGCAGGAATAAATTTATTGTATGTTTAGGTATGAAGATTTTAACCCAAAGAAAAAATAAGATTTGAAGCAAGAAGAGAAAGAAGTTTCCTTTGTTCTTCTCCTGAAAGGATCAAAAGGAAATGTTATCTCTAGGGAACTCTTCAGCTTACATCATTATTTGTCTGTAGCATGGGTTTAATATTTTGCCCTGCAGTGCACTGAATTATGTTTTTTCCTTCTTCTAGTTCTACCCAAGCCCAGTGCAAAACCAGAAGAGCTTTATGAGTCAAACTAGGCAGGGCTCCTTTAGAAATGTATGCAGATGTCCGTTTTCAATGAACATTAAAATGCCACAAACAGTAATCAGCTGAAAATTACAGATCACCCTTCTCAAAAATAACATCTCTCAAACAAAAGCCTAACTGAAAACTTGTTCAAATAAACAGGCCTTTCCTTACCCCGTACAGTTTTTTCCCGATACCTATAGCACACATCCATGCATAATCTAACTCAGTCTAAGCACTCTCATTCCCTTCTATCTTTCCAATATTTAACTAAACTACTCATTTTTCAATTGTCAACCCATCTAAATAACTTTGCCAGCAGCACAACTCATCTCTTTCATAATTATAAGAGATACTAAGAGTCTCCTCCCACCTTCCAGTGAACATATACTCAGCTAGTTTCCAAATACCTGCTGCAATTTGTTATTCAGGGCTGCTTCTTGCCACTGGCAGTCTCCTTTCTGTAATTCAGCTACATTCTAAGGATCCAACAATGCATTGCACAGCAGCAGTACATCACTTATTTTAAGATACTCAAATTGTTTCCTGATACCAACGAGAGTATTTCTTCAGCCTCTCAAACTACTGCTACATATTAGAATGATTTTTTTTTTTTTTTTTTTTAACCACTAAACACAAGAACATCTAAAATGGTTTTCCTTCATCTGGGTATACAGCCATAGTATCTTTCCAGTGGGCTCCTTACTCACTAAAAACTGGTTTAAAATTCTCGAATACACACTCCATTTATTAAGCAGCTTAAATGATCTACATCCTTTTGAGCCTGGGTTAACTACTATTACTCAGAGTTTGTTCTGCCTTCCACTTCCAATCACCTTCAAGCTTAAATTTCACTTAACACACTCATTTCCACTTTTAATATGGCCAAATCAAGGGAGCATATGGACCTAGTACAATTATTAAAAATGGAGGCACTCTCCTTTAATAGTATGATCAACTAATCAAGTAAAAACTCATAAAGCCAACATTATGAAACATTATAACAACATTATAAAAGACAACAACCCATCTTTCACCAATTTGACAGCACGGAGAAAAATCCAATGACTAGTATTACAGACTACATATTTCCATCAAAAAAGAGTTTATGGCTCTGGGTCACTGTCTTTCTCCTGTAGGCACATCGAGTGGTTTGGTTAGCTATTAACTCTCTTGTGTGTTCACCCTTAATGCTGTATTTCTTTTCTTACAATCCCTATTGACATAAAATCTCTTTCCACTTTGTACCGAGTCTGTCTTCTGCTTCTGCCCTATTAACTCATGTCAATATAGCAAAGGGAGCAAAATGAAGCAGCAAAGTCAATAGGCATCCATCACATTTTTGTGCAACTGCTGCAATGAAGAGGAACAGATAGGTCAAAATCAAGATGCCTTGGGGAGCTGCCCCAACCCTCCAGCCCTGCTTGGCATCAGATGCGACCACAGCATCACCTCCCTGTGTCTCACACAACAAAAGAAGTGGCTGCATAGGTCAGAAGTTCATTTGCCAAATTAACATGGAGCATCCCGACTACTCAGAGCAAAGACCACACAGTGAAGCAGAAGCTCCTCTGATCTCCACTGTGCTTTTGCAAATAAAAGTCACTCACAATACAAGCTGTCCTTGTTTTAGGAAAATTACAAACTGTGGTGGGATTTACCATATAGTCCCACCTTCTTTCCTATGCTTTTTCTGCCCTTGCCACAATTGCACTTTCCTAACTAAATCACAAAGTACCTCTGGGAGTAAAGGAAGGCATCATCACTGAGCACTTAAGTGGACAGGATGATCTCTTTTCTCCCCCAATCCTTGCAACAATAGGAACACTAGAGATCTGAATTCAGAACAAAGAAGAAAGCATTTATCAGACAGAATAGAAGAGATTAAAGCATTTCTACCTCTGATTGAATGACCACAGTATCACATTACCTCTGCTCCTGCTGCTGCAGAGGAAGTGATTGAGCCTGGCACAGAGGCCTTGCTGAGTGAGGAAGGGGGCAAATCCTCTCACCAGAATTTTAATCTCCTGCTCCTGGAACCAGGAAATCATTACCCAGTGCAGCAGAAACATGAATGCCACATGGCATCCAATGGTCTCCCTGCTGGTAATTTCTACATGAGATACAGTTTATTTCAAAAGAGATTGTATAAGGTATTGCAGACCTTTAAGTTGTATGGGACTGATGAAGGGCTAAAAAAACAAAAGAACAAAAATAAAGAAATGAAAACAAAGAAAAAACGGAATTGTGAACACTATTTAAAGACAGATTAAAGAGCCTGCATGAAATTTGTGACTTCCACTGTGGAGCAGTAAAACGCATTAATTCATCTTGCCAAAATACATGCTGCAAAAGACATTATTTTAGTACCATTTATACACACCTGGCTTTAACTCACGCCTCATTTGCCCTTTCCAGTGAACAATGTTGGGGGTGCCAGGAAGAGAAAAGGGTTAAGAATCCAAGCACTGGATTGATTCCCAGATGAAGAGACTTGTGACTCCAATTCATGCTAGTTTTCTGCTTAGCAAAGCCCACCACTGCACACAGAGACACACCAGAAGCACAGCTGTGCAAGGTGGGAACACACCAGACCTCACTGCTGGCTGGACAGGACCAGAAAAAGAGGTTTTGGCTTGCCTTTGTCTCCATATTTGTAAGGACAAACTCCCCAAAAAGAGGATTTTTTTAAGTTACAGAACTAAATATTTAGAGATAGGTCTATCAAGCCACATAAGCCAACCATCCTCTATTAGAAAAGTACCTCAAATATAAGATTAGAAACCTTAACAACACTTACATGTAAGAATGCTTGAGATACTATCAAAAAGTTAATTTTTTTTTTTTGTTAAGAAACCATATCATATTTAATTAAAGGAAAAAAGATACACAGTATAGTTGGTTAATGTTATCACAGGTCTTACAATACCTGACAGTTTCTCTAAACTACCAGTTCCTAGATACGGATTTTCATAATTTCAGAACCAATTTTCATAGTAAGTTACTGACCTTCATACTTATGCAGAAGAACCTTAATAAAACAGCAGTGTTGGCAAAAATGAAAGCAAATAGAAAGAAGATATGTTGACTTTAAATGCTGGGGAAGGGGGGATGGATTAGTTTTGCATTCCTGAGATGCAGTATCAGCTATTCTGTCGGGCAGAATGTCAGTCTTGAAGAGACATAAGGCTCCCTTGTAATAAGGACAGATTTCTTTCCAGCTCCTTTCAGTTGTGAACTATCATACTAACATATATTGGAGAACAGGTATAATCAGGCAAAAAATCCAGATTGTTGAAGTTTCATCTACTTATAAGTTACATCATAAATTTACTGATTTTTCTAGTCAAACAGCATCTTCCATAAATATGGCAGGAACAACCCAAATGTTTTAAACAACAACAACAAAAAAAAATAACGTCACAAGCTTTTATAACAGAAAAATTTTAAGGTTTTAAAGAGCAGCAAATAGGGCACCATTTCCTTCCCATTATCTTCAAAGCAAAAGTTAAAGGTACAAGAATTCAAATGCAACATGATGCAGAATTTACACAGGAATGCACACAGTCAAGGCTTTCTAATTTTATGTCTTTTTTTCTGCTGTAGAAATCAAGGAGCAGTGGGAAAAAAACGGAGGTTTAAAAGAAGGAAAAGGTTAGCTATTCAGATATTTGTTTAGAAGCCGACAAAGCTGAACAAGTGATGGGATGCCTGTTTTGCACACTCCAAAACAAATGTGTCGGCTCCCAGAATGATTAAATGGCTGTAATAAAGCAATTATTAAAATAATTTTATTTAATGTGGTTCTGTGTCCAAGTTCTATGACCATAAAATCATTTGCACAAACAAAAAGCAGATTTATTTATCATGGACATTACTGACAGCCTGTAAAGTCATTAAATTTTACATTGAGGCTTCAGGTTAGTGGACAGAGGATTCCAACATGCTAACTGCGCCTCAGACACCATGTTTTAAGCTGTTCCCAATTTGTGACATTTTAGACAAAAGAAAGCTTGCTCAGCTTCTGTTCCTCTGTGGCTCTCAGTTTGTGCTGAATGTGGAACTGGGTATAAAGTGGCTGCCAAGAGAACTGAAGTTGTCACTTGCACAAATCATCATAAACATTTTACAGGAACATTTACTATCTGTTAAGCTGTGATGAAATCAGAACTAACAGACAATACCACAGGCACCAGTTCTCAAACAGTTTTAATGTCAAAAGGTATTAAATGAAGTTCTGACCCATGTGGAGATCACAGAGACCAGCCTTGCCACTCTCTGAAGGAAGTTTCAAAACCAAATACTCAACAGTTAATGTCAAATATATCCATGGAACAATCTTCCAGTAACTGCCTATCTTCCCAAGCTATTTTAGCTTTAAAATGCAGCAGGAGTAATTGACCTCCTGAAAGCAGATGTATGAAATCATTTTTTTCAAGATTTGTGAGTTGCAGAAAGAGTAATTGCAATTAACAGAAAAACTAGAACTACTCCCCATCTCTACATTTGTAACCCAGCCCTGGGTTGGGCAGAGGAATCTACAGATTGCTTGCTTACTCCTGCCCTAGCAAGGTGCCTTGTTTAAGAAGCCAGGCAGGAAGGTATGAACAAGCTTCCAATGGTTTTTATCATTCGGCTCAATTTGCAAAAGCAAAAAATCCTTACTGATGGCTTAGAGCTTGCAGGAATAGCACCAGTATATGCATATGTCTCTCACAGCTCAGAAGTTATAAAGACGGGTCTCAGCTATACTGTATAATAGCTATAATAGCTATATATATAATGTACACTGTATACCTATATATATAATAACTTGCTGAACCTTTTTATGAAAAGGAAGGAGACAGAGCCTCCCTTCTGTCCTCACATTTGGATTGATGCCTCAAAGTGTAAACCAGCTCCTCAGATGAAAGAAAAAGGAGGAGGTTGTTAACAATGAAATTCATTCTTAGCTGTGACAGGTTTTTTTATTTCTGAACTGTCTTCACTAAGCAGATGATCCTAGAGTTTCAGTTTAAGCCTTTCAGTGACTTGCAAGCATCCTCCCTGCACTAAAAACATCACTGCAGTGGACACTACCTCTCGTTTCTTAGATTTTTATGACCTACTATACTAAAACCAGTTTAAATGTAATAAAGTCTGCAACATTTACAGCTAGAAAATACAGGAGGACAATAAAATTAGCCAAGCATAAAAATAAGGGAGTCTTAAACATCCTCTGCTCACTTTCCAGGGACAATATACACAGGCATGGACTGCAAAATCAAAAGGAATTTAAATCAATTTAAAATTCAAACAACCTTTTCTCCTGCCTGCTAGGGGCTTAAGGGACATTAACACACAGAGACTTGTTCTTCTGCATTGTTTCCTCAGGTTTTCATTCTCACTTTCTAAAATTTGTTTATAAAAGTGGTGATCTGAAATATTGATGATTTACTCATCTCTCATACATGGTTTTGCTCAGCTGTGGCTGGTTTTGCAGTAATGACGTACTGTCTCTCTTCACTTCACACTCCACTCCTTTTCTGCAGAAGATGGAGTTGGAACGTACGATTTTTAGATTGCTCCCTATTTCTTCCTACCTTACCTACTCTCTCATTCACTTAATACGTACCATTACAATATGTAAGGCAAGCCAGCAAATTTGCACTGAAGCAAAACTTTGACTGTCATAACAAATTCTTGTCACAGTGCCAAAACAAAGCTGTTCTCACAACTGTTCCTATCCCTCTGTCACTCCTACAGGAGACCAAGGTAGGGTTTCTTTGCATAGCAGTCTATTCCAGAACCACAAAATACTGCCAGCTTCTTCCTCCCCTTAGGAGGGTTCCCACAGTTTTCTTAACAGGATGCTACTTAATGAATGGGATACAAAGCTGACTAAAGCAAAACAAAATCTAACTGCTTTATAACATGTTTATATTAAGCTGAATTTGAAAAAAACTGTTTGGGGCACAGGCAAAAGCAAGCGACATGAATTGCACTTTGGGAAAGCCCTGCAAAAGCAGTGAAAAAGATATGCTTTAGTAAATACTATCATAAGCCTTGTAAACTATCACTTCCATAAGCCAGAGGACAGATCAGTGACTTGCTCAACATCACACAGAAGCCCTGAATCAGAATCAGAGCTGGAAACAAAATTGTTTCCAAAGGTCCACTGAGTTTTGAATATTTCTGCAGTCCAATCTTAACACAGGTCTCTCAATTTCCATCCAGCCTCTCCCTCATCCCGTTTGCCTTAAGCAGCTTTAATGCTTTACAGAAGCACTACATAATAGACCACAAGCAGAAACACATATCCTTGTACACTTAGAAAGAATGTAGATAACATTTACTGTACTTACTCAGAGAGGATCCAGTCTAGGCCAGGTGTAAACACACAGCAGACATATATCACTCATACCATCAGCCTCCTTGTAAGAAAAAAGTTTTTACAAGTCCTGTTTTGTCTCTGCTGTAGGACTTCTGTTGGTCCCACATTTCCTGCTCGCCACCTGATCTTCACAGAAGCCTTTCCTGACACAGTGATGAGTACATAGTGGTATAAATCCCAGTATGGGAATATGTAAATGGCTTCTGTATCAGTAACAATCAGCAAAGTGTCATGGATTTTACGACATCTCCAATTCTTCTCTCTTTTAAATAGAAACACAACAATGTCCTTTTTTTTTGGACAGGTGGTGATTCAGATGATTGGTTAGGAAGATTTCTTTATTTTTGAAGTGCAGAGAAGGAATTGCATGGGATCCAGCCAGCCTTACTTTAGTAATTACCACTGCTACAATGAAGTTTTGTATTTGGAGACATGGTTAATAAAAGACGTCTTCTTTGGGGATTCAAATCCCTGAGTCCCAAAGCACTATTCTAAACAGGGCATGTTTCTAGAACATGGCTTAATATCTTGCAGCAGACACAATGATGGTCTTCTACTTTTTTGAAGTAAGGTAACTAGAGAAGGAAGTTAACTCTTTAAAAGTGCTGTGGAAAAAATGAATTAAAAACTAGCCCAATTGATCAAACATGGTAGCATCTACACTGACTTCTTGGCTTGATTCAGTTCTTTAAGGCCATGAGGAACTGTTCAAAGTCTGTACACGTTAACAAAAGATGCCATTCACTTTATTTTTAAAACATCAAAAGCAATGAAGTCTGAGGCTGTCTGACCAGGACTGCCGGGTTTACAACAAGAAGGACAATGTAACTTCTGTCAGCCTCAATGACAGCTACATTATCCATAAGAGCTTCAACTGCCCTTCACTCTCATGTTCAGTTCTCATTCAAGAATTAGACAACTGTCTCTAGAGGATGGGAAAAGAGAAGCTACGAGAACTTCACCCAGCCTCACTCTCCTACATTCAGTTCAAGACCTTCAGCATTAATTCAGGGAAGAGGTGAAGTAACTACTTCAAGACAAAATTTAAAAATCCAAATTAAAAGCTTCCAAAAACTGAGGGATTTCTGCCTTATACTTGACAGGTACCTTTGAAACAAGGTCTGTATTTCATCATTCACAAGTTTGCCACTGAGCCACAAATTTCCTAAGGGAGTCAGAATGAATTTCAAGTTTTCTCTGCCTTTTAAGTATTAATGAATACTCCCTCTGTAAGTTCAAGAATGTCCCTGCATCGCTGTTTATACACAGAACCCCCACCTTCAAGAAGCAACCTTGTAAGATGACACAGCCTGGGTGCTTGTCTTCTCCACTGGGCAAAGCTCTCCTTGTGGTTTGGAACAAGTATGTTACGAAGTTCTTCTGAAAAGGGCATGTTCTACAGACTGTAGACCTGCATTCTGGGTCTTGAGGAGATGACTCGAATGCATTTTCTTTTTGCATAAAGTCGTTTTTTAGGAGGCATCTGCAATCCATGCAAATGAAAGGTTTCCAAAAGGTCACTGGCAATATAAAATGTAATTAGCTTAAAAACATCAAGTATTTTTAGGCATCACTTTGCCCCAGGTTATCTTACTGTTCCTTGGTTTTTATAATCACAGTTCTTATCAGCGTTTTTTTTCTTTTTGGATGTAATCAGGAAAGAAAAAAATCTGACAAATGCACTATTAAAAGATATTATGTTACTCTCAAATAGGCTAATATCCTGGTTTCGGTTTCAGCTCAGCCGGTAGCAAAGCACCACGAAGCTGCTCGCTCACCCCCCACCCCCGTCCACGTTGGGTTGAGGAAAAAAATCCAAAGGCAGGCTCGTGGGTCGAGACAAGGACTGGGAGGGATCACTCCCCACTTATGGTCACGGGCAAAAGACAGGCTCAACTTGGGGAAGAAACAAAAGCAATTTAATTTACTACAAATCAAATTAAAAAAAAAAAACAACCACACAAGGGTATTAGGAAGGGAAACCAAACCTCAGAACACCTCCCCCCACCCCTCCCGCCTTCCCGGCTCAGCTCCATTCCCGGTGCTTTCTACCTCCTCCCCCCGGCGGCGCAGGGGAACAGGGAATGGGGGTTGAGGTCAGCTCGCCACACCTTGTCTCTCCCGCTTCTTTCCTCAGGGGGAAGATTCCTCACTCATCCCCTGCTCCACCGTGGGGTCCCTCCCA
>VYZV01036718.1:11175-22359 GCA_013401275.1 Pandion haliaetus | reverse complement strand
CTAGGTAGCTGTGTTTAGAACAAAACACAGAAAACAGAAGTAGAAATCCTGTGACACAGAGGAATATTAAATTTGCAAGATTAGTACCTGTAATGCAGAGATGCTAGTATTAAGTCTTCTTTAAATTCACAGAACCCTTGTACGTCAGGAGAAAAGTCAGTAGATTTTTATGCTGTAGTAGTATTGGTTGACTCTTCCACATTCCTTTCCTCTGTCTCCTTGTTAAGAGAGTTGTAAAACCAAACTGGAGAAAACACGGTGACCTCAGAAGACAGTTATGGTGGCAGCACTCTATATAGCATGACTTTGGTAGAAGTGTTTTTACTTGATGCTTGGTTTTCAGTGTAAGTATTTATTACCTGGAAAAAGCCCCTACCATCTATATCATCATGGTTAAAATTCAGTGAAATGCTTGAAATTATTCCTCTATTAAGTTGTATGCTGGCTATTCCAGTCTTGTTGGTTATATTTGTGGGTTGGCATAGTTTGTACAATATGAATATTAGGATTACTCTGGGAATTTAAACATAAATTTCGATGTTTTAACTCTTAGTCTGACACTAATGAAGGTTTTGAGCTTGATTTCTCTCTTATATCCTCCGTTATCATGAGCAGGAGTGGTACTTCAGTGATGGAAGGTGGCAATTTTCTGGGCTTTGGATATCGAAGAGGTTAACAGTCTAATGTCGAAGGCAAGAAACTGAAGAGTAACTCTTCCTGATTTGTTCTGGGGAGTCTGAAATGCTGTGTGAAAAAGTTCACAGGTAGTGTACACAGAGAAGGTATATCTACTTAGAGCAAAATTCTTTTGTCTGACAGTTGCTAGCTGTAAAGAATGAACATAGCCATATGTAAGAAAACATAGTTGTGTTCTAGTTCATTCAAAATTCACTTAAGTTTCCATGTCAGGACCAAAAGCTGTCTTTATTTACACTTGTAAAGCTCCCATTGAAAGAAGAGGAGGTTATGTAATTTAAATTTAGGCCAAACTAGGTTCTTTTGGATGTTTTGGGCCAGTGAATGATGCAGAAAAGCCCTTACTTGTCTTGTATGTAAGAATTACGAAGGGGTAATACCTGGTGAGAATATACGCTGACCACAATGAGATGCCTTTAAAAATGACTTGAATAGAACTCCATTTTAAGGTGGATAACTTTTTTAATACACAAAACCTTTGCCTTTTGCTTTCTTTAAAAACTGTTGTGAATTTAATGAATTATCTTTGATAAGATGCCTAACTTCATATTTAACTATTTTGTTTCTCAGCACTATTTTTGCAGACAGCTAGCTGCAAAAATTGGAGTGTACTTAAGTGTTTTGAATGTAACTTCTTTTCACGTGCTTTTTTTTTGTCCTGGGAAATCAAACTTCTTGACTGAAAAGGTGTTCAAGGTTTCATTTGTTTGGGTTTTTTTAATAAGTGAATATGCTATAAATGTTTTTTCTGATAATTGTTTTCATAGACATATATAATACCATAACCTAGATTAAAGTACAGAAAATACTGCAATAGATCAGAATTTCTACTAAAATTGTTATGACAACAGATTGGTAATGAAATTCTGTTTATAGCAACTTGCTGTTATAATTGAATCATTTGGTTTGAGTTTTATCACTGGAGTACCCAAAACTGAATATTGATGAAGGGTGGACATGATTCTGGCTGTCGTCGCTGCATAAATCTTGCAAGAACAGCATTTCTTGGCCGTTGTGATTCTACATTGGTGTAGAGAAAATAAACTGAACAAAAAGTGTTCAGCAAGAAGAAATATTTTTCCAATAAAAATCAAAATGATGGGATTGTTAGTTAAATGTAAGTATAGAGATTTCAGATGAGTTAAATCTAGGCTACATTAGGTAAATTAAACCTAGACTACAGTACTAATCATTACAGTACATGCTAATTTAATGCTGTGGGTTTCTCTTCAGAGAAAGTGCTGGTGTATTGAAATTCTCCTTTGTAAGCTTTTTTAGCTGTTAGCAGGCTTGTTACCAACCGGAGAAGGGGTCTGGGGGGAGCTTTCAGTCACAAGCGCTGCTGCACCCAGGCTGCTTAGCCTGGCTGTTAAGAGAAGTTTCAGTGGATTCTGCAATAACTCACTGTTTTAAGGAGACACCACTGAAAACGATACGAAATGTGGAACAATGATAGAAGTCAATGCTTTGGCTTCTGATCATAAAGAAGCTTCAGAGACATCAGAAACTGAGTGCAACTCTTTAAGGTATAGGTCTTTATGGAAAGTTATTTTAAATGGCTTGAAAATCAAGAATGTGAGGCTTTGTAAGGCAGGTTTTTTTCCCTGCCAAAGCTGTATAGTTTTTAAGACTGAAGACTGCTTTGGAATTGTAAGTGATGTTAATGATATCAGCAGGTATTTGAAGTACTTCTAAAAGTTCGGGGAGAGAGAATTTTCTTTATTTCTTTAAATTAAAGATATATTTTTCCATTGCAGCTGTGCTTATGAGAACTCAGACAATATATTCACTGATTCAAGCTAAAAATTGGTATGTGAAAAACGAGGACCTCTTGTCTTTCGGATTGCACTTTGAATCAAATGATGTGTATAGAGCAGGCATTTGAGCAGGTGTTCTGCAAACAGACCTTGTGTACCTCCTGACAGGTTTTTTAAATTCAGTTTGTTAAAAATGTAACCTCTTCATATATGCTAAAGTCAAAACTTTCAAAACCATAAATTTGCTGTACATATCTTGATGACTGCAGATATTGCTGATAGACTTAAAACTTGCATGTAAGCTTCCATTAGCCAGTATTTCTAAAAATGTGACTTTGTATACAAGAAGGGAGCATGGATAGCACCAACCTGATTCTGGGACAAAGAAATCCATGCAAACTTTCCTACACAATTTTCCTCTCTGTTTTCTTGCAGGCAGATTCAGGCCAATCTATTACAAAAAGCAGAAGAGATGGTTCTGCATTTCCTTTTCGTCCTTTATACATATTTATGCACCTAGTGTGAGAGGCCATTCACAGTGGCTGGAGCTTTGGAGAGCAAACAGCAGATTTCAGAACCAACACCAAATACCACAAACCCAAAACAATTGAACTTTCTTTAGGAAGAGCGAGTTAATAGTTGTTCAACCTTCAGCTGTCAGTTGTTTGAATCTAATTATCAGAATTGTCCCAAGGTGTTAGAATTTACCCAAGTGCTATAGGATTACAGAGGAAAACTGGTGCCTGGTTTCTCAGGAACATTGGCAAGATTGCTTACTCAGGCATTTGTTGTTACTTATTGCTATGGCAGTAGTAGCAGGTAGGGGATAAATTCCTGGAGTTATTGGTAACTGAAGGTAAATTAGACTTAATATGGACTGCAGCATCTGAGAAGCTAATGCATGTATGCTTCTGCAGCTGTGCTGCAGAGATGGCATAATCTCTGGTAAAGTGGTGAACAGATAGTAAATTGCCATGGTTGCAATTGCCAGGCACCTGGAGATGTTTGTGCTGGCTAACATCCTTGGCTTTCTAGAACAACTGAAGCACAACAGAGTGTTTTGAGCATTTTGGTAGCAAAGCTGACAGAGCACTACATGTGAAGAGAAGCTGTACATGCTCAGGGCTTTTGGAACCATCTGTACCCCAGAACTTTTAAAAGAAGCAGGTAAAGGTCCAGGCTGTTTGAGGGAGAAACTTGTATTTTTCTTACTAGCTGGAACAAATACCATTTGAGTAACCACAGTGGAATGAGTTTCACCAGGCACCTTTATAAGCTGAAACAAATTAAACTTAAGTAGAATAACACTAAGACTAAAATTATCAGTTTTATTTAATTAGAAATTGTTGGGAACTGAGTCTAGGAGCCCGTTCCTAGACTGTTTAGGGATTGGTTGTTTCATTTTAAGGAAAACTATTGCTAAAGGCTAACGGGTTCTACAAATGATAAAGACCGATAACACTTAATGTTGATTATTCATCCTCACTCCTTTCTCAATCTTCCATTATTTGTGAGGGTGATCCATAGGGTTCTATTATAGTGCTGTGTGGAGTATCTCCTGGTTCTCAGAACAGTAATGTAAATGTCTCGTGTGAAGGTAAAGGAAGGATTTCCATTTTGTTTCTTCCCCCCAAAGAAGTCCCCATCTCTACATGTGCTACCATATGTAATATTTGAAGCTTGGAATGAGAACATTTGTGTCTCATAACTTGTCTGAAATCTTTAGGACGAATGCTGCTTTTTGACCTTGAAAACATACAGTTTAATCTTTCCATCAGCATATGGGAGACACTTAATTAGGACCTTCATTATGCAAGTACTGCCCTCTTTTTTGGGGGGGAGGGGGTGTTGTTTGTTTGTCAGCAGCCCTGAAAGTCTTTGGCGTGTCTCTTGTGGAAGTGGTGTATTTTAAGGAGGCAGAACATTCTGCTTTAACCATAAAGAGCTCATTCGGTAATCTGTTATCCTGGGACTCAGAATTAATCAGGTGCCAATTCATAATTTACCAAGAGCATTTCTAGACACAGTTGCATTTGAGGGACTGTTTATCCCAGGCAGATACACTAAATACAAATCAGTTGGAGAAGGGTGAGGAAAAAACAGTAAGAACACTTCTAAGGATATAAAGCTGTCTCTCACTTGTGTTGATGAGGTATTCTGAATTCAATGTGTGTTTTTTGAGAAGATTCTTTTCCATTTCCTAAACTACTAATGTAAGTGCGAGTGTTCAGGTCCTTGCTCAGTTGATTTCTTACATATAACTTTGTCTCTTGAATGTTAAAGGAAGTTGGGATATTCTGGGCATCCATGTTTTTTTACTGCCACGGATACTGAGGGCTGTGCTGCAGAGGCTCAAATGACACAGCATAGTGTTTTGGGCCACCAGCTGGTGCTGTAATTGCAAATTAGTTGAGCTGTGGCTTCAGATCCTAATAAAGTTATGCATGCTCCTTCATTGTTTCTCAGACATGGGACTGGGGCCATGGCCTGGGAACATCTGAGCCAGATTCATTTGGCTGATTGATTCTTACTCCATACCTTCTGAAACAGCAGCCTGCTGATCTGAAAATGATAAAACCAGCACCTACTAAGTGCTGCAATACATTTAGTAACTCTGCTGGATCTTGACCTTACGTTGCACAGAGCCAGCACCGGTCTCTTCCGTGGCAGGGTTCATCTGCAGCATATACCTGCGAGCCAAGTGGGCTGCGGCGGCAAAGTCACTGACTCGCATTGCTGCAACAGGGGATCTGAACAACGGGGCTCTGTCCCTCCCTGCAGAGCTGTCAGAAAGGGGTCCTTCCAACTTCGGCCTGGAGGTATGCTCTGGCAGTTGCAAGGCTCAAGGGCTGCCTACGCCCAGGGACACTCCTACAATACTGAGCTGAGAAGCAAGAATCAGATAAACTTACGTTGGTGTGTTTAACTTTTTCAGGATCTTCTGTGAGATTTCACAGTATTTCTAAATAGTTTGTTCTAGTATTTCATTGCTGTTACTGTTAGGGGAATTTTCCTGTTACTCATTCTTGTTTATGGAGGATATTGTTAGTACATTCTCAGGTTTCTTCCTCTTTGAATGGTTTGCTCTTTTATTTTTTAACCCCCGTGTCTCTTTTGATGCGCTTCTGCCTTCCCAAGTGTTTTTCCAATTTGTGTGTCTGCTGTAGCCCAAAGTGTATTACTTTGTGCTCATGTTTTTGGAAAGCTAATTGAAGTTATTTTTTCCTTATCCTTTAGATTTTACATCTACTTCCATTTTACTAATTATTTATATGGTAATGCTTTATATATCAAAACCATATAAAACCATATACTTAGTGTGCAGTGTTCCTCCCTGCCCCGAGTAAGTTAGGTAATGATGAAAGGTAGTGCCTGTCTCTTCTATGTGATCTCTTGTCCTTCCTGGTAGCAAGGTGGTACTTTGCATCTAGTCTTGTATGTGCCTGTGTTACCTGAGCCAGATTATTACAAACAGTTCCCAAATGACCACTAGCAGTTACAACTTTTTTTTTTTTTATATGCACTATTTCATGACAAGCTACTCATCATTAGATTTGTCACAGAAAAGATTGTGAAGTGCTAAATCTTACATTCCACAGGTAACTGGGAATCTTAAGTTTTTACAAGCATGTTTTTCATACTTTGGGGTAGATTTGCTTCTCAATAGGAAGTTCTCGCTCTTGGCAGTAATGATACTATTTGAATTGTTTTGGCTAAGCTAGTGTTAACATCTCTAGGTCTTACAGTATGAATGCTGGTTACTTAATGGAGGTGAAGAAACTCTGTTTTATACATCTGGTTTTTTATACAATTCTTTTTTTTTTTTTTTTTTTTTTAACTTTGTATAAAGGTATTCCCTATTGCTGTTATGTAAAGGACTTAATTTGTATTTTCATGAGTCTGCTCCATAAGCTGAATCTCTTTACCTAACACAACAGTAGTTCTGGGTAGTTGAGGATGCTGCTTCGCCCCTTTGAAGGCTTTTCTGTTTCTTTAGTTGTTGAGATGAAGGAAACAGTGGTGCTCATGGTGGGTCCCACTGTATGCTGTGGTTTGTGAGGAACTATGAATAGTATTTAGTCCATGCCCAGACTTTTCCAGTTGCTTTGAATGCTCACTTAAAATGTGTTGACTACTTTTCTTGTCTGACCATTGTTAGGCAGGAAGAGGTAAGACTGCATGCTGGTACTTGTTATTGTATTTTTTTGATTTGGATATTTTCTTTAAAGTGACTACCAAAATTTTGGGCTTTTTTGGTTGGTTTTGGGGTTTTCTTGAGAATTCTTGCTCCTGGGAACGTCTGTGTGTGTGTCTACTTAATTCAACAGATATTAGTTGTTAAAGAACACTGCCTGATGTCCCTGCTAGTGGGGGGAGCTGTGTTGCCATATCTAGATTTAAATAAACTTTGTGTCCTGCTTTGAGTGCAGATGGTGCTGTTAGTCTGACCAAGTACCATAAGGAAAACGGCTGCTGACATTCAAGCTACTGTTTTTAAAAAGGCCTGGATTTGATTAGACTGCCTAGGTCACTGGCAGCCTTTGATCGCTGGAATAAGAGCTGAAGTAACTGGTTTCTAAACCAAACCAGGACTTTGGATTATTCAGTAGATTGTGTTGGTGGGGTAGCTAGCCAGTTTGCTGGGGCTTCTTGTCTCCTGTGGCCTGAAACAGTCTTTCTGTAGCTTTCTGCTTTGTTCACTCACTGCTGGCAATCAGAACCTTGAGTCCCCCCTGCTTGTTTTTGCTTTGTATGAGTCCGTTTGTCTTAATTTTAATTTTGTAAAAAGCCATGAAGCACTTCTGAAGCAACTTGTGTGAGGATGCAGAAGCAGAAGAGCCGCATGGAGTAGCATGTGCTTCTAATAATTTATGCTTACATTATTCTCACTGGCACGCGGGTAGATGGATTCAGAAGTAGTGTGCAGTCTGAAAATATGATTAGTCTGCACTTACTGGTACATGTAGTGTCTGGGAAACCCTGATGGAAGTCTTGAAAAGCTTTATCTCAACAGTCTTGCTTGATAGCCTTTGGGTTTTTTTTTCCAAAACAAATGACTCGCAGCCCTTAGGTACTTCATAGATGCAGTGAGTGCTGTTCTTTGTACATAGGAGGAGGGAGAACAAGCAGTTTACCTTTTGCTTTTAAAGATAATGATAAACTTTAATGACAAAACAAAATCCCCACAACTAATATGCTGATGTAGGGGAGAAAAAAGGTCGTAATGGAAAAAAGTTTAAAGTACATAATTTTCTGAAGTCTATAATAAGCTTGTTAGTGTTTTCTGGAACATTACCTTTAAATTTTATGCATGCAAAAGTGTAAACTAGGTTCTATTGACTCTGTTTCATGTTACATTAACCAAATTTTATTGTTACATTTTATCAGATGCCTTTTAAAAAGTGGATTTGGACAATTGAACATGCATAAATGGAGAATGGGTTATACTGTATCAAGGACCAACTAACTGAACTGTGGTTGTAGCATATGCCCACATACGGCATAAAACTTCTTTTCTGTGTCCCTCACAAAATAAATATTTAAAGTTGGTAGTACAGTCTGCCTGTTTTTGTTTGCTTAAGTTTGCAGCTAATCACATAATATATTCCAGAATATGAATGGTTAGCTAGTCTGAAAATGCAATATCATGTTAAGCCCCTTGTCAGGTGCATTGTGTAACTAAAAGAGTGCTTTTGTGGGGCAGATAACAACTGAAGATAACTAAGTCTTGTTAAGTGTGTAGCTGGTGTTATCAAACTGATGTGTGCGCTACAGCATAGTAGTGTATGACTATAGTTTGACTTAAAAAAAACCCCCACCAACCCAAAACAAACAAACCCGCCACCAAAAAAAACCCAAATGGAAAAACCAAAACTGCCTCAAAACTCTTTGTTTGCAAGCAGAACCTAAAGTCCCTGGTTAGAGAGTAGGATTCCCAGAGCTTCTGTTAAGAGGGAAGATGCAAGACACTCCCTGTGTGGTTTAAAGATTAAATTTCTGAATGTACTTGTTTGAAGGGTGTCATGACGCTGGAAAAACCCAGCCTAGTAGTAAATGCTGTAAATAGCAGAACTGTGTCCTGTGGCATGAAGCTTAAGATATCTTAGCACTTAAATGACTATCATAGACAGTAACATAATAAATTAAAATGCTGATTAAAATAATGCAAGATTGCCTAGAAAAGGTGGTTTCTGAAATGAAGTTATAGCTGGAGAGGAAAGATAATACAATGGTTGGACTGTTGATCTACAGTAATGAAAGCCACGTTAAATTTCTAGCTCCGTAACAGCCATCTTGTACAATGAAAGAGGCCCAGGGGATGCCAGCTGGATTGTGCTGCTTTTATACTTTAAAATAGCATTTTCTGATAATTACTGCTGGATTAGCTGAACTAGTGAAAATCCTTGTTCAGATAAAGCTTTCTGGCACTTGCAGTTAGCACAAACCTAAACAATGGATATGCTGATAAGGAGTCTTAATTTTCTAGCGTGAGCAAAATCATTCTTCAACTCACCTTTGTGTTATAGTTACTCCACTAAATAATCTATTTGCACAAATAATCAATGAATACATAATTATGCTTTTAAATATTCTTTTTCCAGTTGGAGCTTAGAAATGATTTTTTTTTTTTTGCCATTGGAAAGTAGTGATTAGTATAGGTCACTAGCTTTTTATTCCTCTGATGTATTTTTAATACTTTTAATATTAAAACCACAGAATAAAAACCTTAATTGGCTAGAGCTGCTGTTCTGTTTGGGCTGTTTGTATTGGTGCTTTCTGGACTGAGTTTATACTTTCAATTTAATGAGAAGTATTTGTTTATGTAATGATTCACTGAAGAAACTTAGGTAAGAAAAGATTAGCAGAAAAATTAAGTACAAAGTAGTAGTAAACTATGCACTGCTTTTGGTTTAAATACTGGGCTTTCAGTGTGAGAAGGTATAGTAAGTTACATTCCTTAGAGGAGGAGGTAGAATAACTGATGTGATTAAAACTAATGCTAGGAAAAAAGGTCTAAACATATCTTCCAGTTTTGATAGTAATGTAATAAATGCACTCTCATTAGATCAGTTTTTTTTTTTATCTTATTGCTGTTTTGAAAACTTTTATTTTCCTGTTTTTCTAGTAAAGGAAGCCAGTAACTACTTTTCTCCCTGCCCTAAAAGGAAAAAATATTTTTGTCAGAACTTTAAGGGACTTCCTGAGTAGTGCTGATAATACCATTGTGTATAAAAGACTTATACAATGGAATTTTTTAAATATAATGCATTACATATACAATACAACATATGAAAATATAAAGATCTGTAGGCTTTTTTCTTTTGAGTGATGTTGTCTGCAGATTTAGCCCACTCTGGAGTCAAATCTTGTGCCCAAATACAAATGGAAATTCACATGTAGAGGTTTGGATTTGTTGAATAATTATTTGTGCTTGTTCATGTGGCTGTACTTAAAAGTATGAATTGTTGTGTCTGGGAATGTATTTCCCAAGAGTCCTTTCATTTTAAAACTATCTCCTTTTGCTGCTGTCACCAGTAGGTGTGATGCAGTTTGTTCTAAAACTTGAGAGTAGAGGTATGTCGTATTGTAATGGAACAGAAGTTCTTCAGGTGAACATGGGTATGTCCCTATTACTGTGATTCTTAGTGTTTAACAGATAGCATATTTAAGATTAAAGTTATTGTGAAACAGGGTTGACTTTCCAGTCTTAAAATTCAGGTTTTGTCTCAAAACATGAGCATTTGCAAAGCTGAGATAACAACCGGGGGGACAGCTGAATTGCCTAGGAATTGAGATCAGTACAGGAAAGCAAGGCAAACAGTTTCTGTTTAACTTGGTAACTCTTTCTGGTGTGAAGGCAGATCTCAATGACAATATTTAAGAAGCTAACAAACAAAACATCCTAAAATGGGGGAACTAAAGTATTGCATTCTTAGACAATAATTACATTGCTAAGAGGCTTGAAATACTAGAAGAGCTGCTTTCTGGAAAAACAAGTGTGTAATGTCATGATGAAGATGTTGATCAATTTTATAACTTTCATGAACTTGCATCATAATTTAGTAATTTCTTAGATGTGTGTGTTGTCTGCTCTGGAGTAAGACTGCTCTTTGTGTTTTTTTTTTTACAGGGTAACCATTTTTGTGGAGTTTTGATAATAGATGTATTTCAGAGAGGCAAGATATGTCGAAAAACAGTTTTTGTGTTACTCATTGAGATGACAATTCAAATGTCCGTTTATACTAGCTACTCTGCATGGATAAAACCCTTTCAGACAAGTGTTTAGAGCACACATCTGCATTGATACACTTCTGTTCAAGGGCTGCGTGCTTACTGCCACTTCACTGTAGCTGCTTAATTTTTATTGCAAGAGAAGCATGAAATAGCTGATACTGTGAGAAAAATCAAACAGCTTCTACTCAATGGTTCATGGTGCATCTAGATCATCCCTTTTTCTAGGACAGAAGATTAGATGTAATGAAAGCACAAACGTTAATGTTAATTATTAACTAGTTTGAATTAGTTACTGCAATGGTCTGTCGGTGTTCAAAGTTAAAAGTGGGTCACTGAGACGCAAAATACTTTTGCAGTGAATTCTAGCATTGATTTTTGTATTTCTGCTTGTGCTGTTCTTTGGCTACTAGTTTGGAGAGAAAGTGTTTCGCTTAGAGCCTCATTAATGTAAAAGTAACTTGTCCCTTCTGTTAGAATTACAGTAGCACATATATTA
>VYZV01036712.1:3541-15474 GCA_013401275.1 Pandion haliaetus | reverse complement strand
GTTGAATTTTAATAATGGAACATGAAGTAACTATGGTAACTAGCTTTTTAAAGACTTTTTGAGGAGAGTAATTTTCAGATAACAAGTACAATTGAGAAATTTTAACTGAGATGCCAATTTATGGTATACTTAATTGTACCTGACATTGGTCCTACTGTTATACACATATTTTCTTATCTTACCTTCTAATCAAGACAGTGTTTATCTCTCCATGGGTTATTTAGGAAGCAGGAAAAGGCACAAGCAGGAGAAAGTGTTGCTCACAGTGTGAGAGCACTGTCCCAAAGGTCCTCAAAAAGGATAAAATCTGAAAAATAGACACAAATATATCCTATATGTAATGATCCATAGAGTTGCACTACAATTGCACATAGTGTATTGAGCCATGATATTTAACTGTGAGATTTGCTATTTGGATAATTCACCTTTGCAATTTCCCTTTAAGTGAGCTTTGCTGCTGGACTGTTTCTCTGGGATTTTATTTCCATTTAGTTCAGCTGCCATAGTCTGTTAGTAAACAATGTTTAAAAAATGATGATAATTAAAAAAAAAAAAAGGCTGATTGACAAGAAATCTGCCATTGTTTCTATTCCTCTGCCACTTCAATACAATCTGCCCAGTACACAGGAACTAACACAGACAAATGGGAAACAAAACATATGTAGACTATGTGTTATTACAGATAGAATCAGAAAATCGAGAGATTTGGCAAAACCATGTATGCTAGAGCAGCACTCCAAGTTATCAATAGCTGCAGAAAAGTCAAAGACTTATGGTAGTATTAGGCTGGTCAAAGGAATTAAGAAGTCCCATATGCAGGAAAATGACAGTTTTTGAGAGTGCTTTCAAAACCTGACAAAGCACTTGACACAGTAAAAGCATCAGAGAAACTGAAAATGCGGATGGAATTGTCATGTTTCTTTGCATTTCTTGAAAGTGATTTTGGAGCTTAAAAAGTCAAATTCATTTTTTATTTATTTACTTCTAGAAGTTTTCCTAGTGTCCTTTCTCCTAATTTTATGCAGTATTTTATGTTCTTGCAAATGTTCTATGGCTCAAATATAATACGTTACATATTGCTACCAGGCAGTGAAGCTCAGCCTTCAGTTAGATCCAGTATTCGCTATGTAACAGCTCTGTGGAAACTTGTNTTATGTTTGCTCAGCTACAGAGTGCCTGAGTCACAGAAATTGTTTTATGGAGTTGGCATCCAGCAAGAGTTTAGCTGCAATTAGTCAATTTAGCATTTTTTCTCATGAACTGTGATTTTTGTTTTGGAGTTTAACATGACAGCCTGCCCAGGAAAGAACTTTAGCTGAGAAGGGCAGCTGCTGTTTGAAAAGTGCATTTGTAGTCACTTCCCAGTTGCACAGAAGAGAAATCATTGCTAGTTAGACAGCTGAAAGATATATTGATACATACATAGAAAATTGTTGAAAATTGCAATTTTCCAATCTGTTTTGGAGGAAAAAAAATTAAAGTTCTTTATAATAAAATAAAAAATTGTCAATAGCGGCTATTTTATAATGTACTTTTCAGATCCAAAGGAAAAATTAAAGGATGACACAAAATTAAACCAGCTGTCTTTACTGGTGCAATGTCTAAGATAGCTGGATTTCAAGGCATATAGGACTCAAACATTTAAATACCTCATGTTTAGTTTTACCTGGAAATGAAAAGGCAAGATGTGCAGCAACACAGAGTAAGGTTTTTCTGGCAAAAAGTGTTAAAATAATAAATGAGTGTATGCGTTCTGGACTAGCTGCAATATTTAAATAATATTGAAATACAGAAATGAAAGATGCATGAAAACTTACAGTATTGTGGTTTTGAGATGACAAAGACAGCATATATATATTCCAAATATAATTGACTAAAAGTATAGAAGTTTTGTTGAATAAATAAAAGTACTTCAGTAGCTGGAGTGCAGGACTGTCACCGAAGCTAAGGTTGTCAGTCCTACTGCAAATTCTACTGAAAATACATTCTAGACACATAAAAAGCTTCAGAAATCTGTACCTTGACTTGTTTTGCTGCTAATGCAAAAAAAAACCCCAAACCCAAACCCCTAGGATCTGCTACTATGCAAGTATCTCTGCATTTCTATTATTTCAGCAGTACAGTAAAGCTCTATTTTTTTTGTTTCTGAAGATTTCTGTCTGTCTTTGGATGCTTGTTGTCCTGCACATGAAATAATGGCTGATATATCCAGAGCAGTGTATTTTTCTAAGGGGTCTGCTTGTCCACAAGAGTGCATTTCCTAAGAGTTCTGATGAAAAAATTATTTTTCTTTCATGTTTCATATAGTCTTGCTTAATAGTTTGTTAGCTAGTTTGACAAGCCTATCCTCCAAAGCCTTTTCTAAAGATGAAAAGTTTGTTGGCTTACAAGGAAGAGGTAATGCTAGGGTCATTAGTGGGCCTGCTATGGACCTGCTACTCCAAAAGCAGGAATCTAAAAGGAATTTCCATCTCTTTTGTGTCATTTTTTGATATTATTCTACAATTTTAAAATATTAATTTCATGCTTTATTCTGAACCACTTCTTGTAGAAATTCTTCTGCTGGAATCAGGAAACTCATATTCAACCCCCTATTTTCAAATACAAATTAAAAGAAAAAAAAAAGAGGGAAGGAAGGTTCTGGATTTCTTATGTATTAGATAATTAAGCATGTCTGAAAGAGGAATGGGGTTGGAAATGGAAAAGTAACCAAAAGGAACCTATTAATAATGACTTCTACAAACTCTGCATGGCAACTATATTTCCTTGTAGTTATTTATTCAAGTTGAATAACTAAAAACTCTAAGAGCAATAGAATTTAAGAGGGACTAAAGCTATGTAATCATTTGTTAACCTGACATGAGGCTCTTGCTACAGTTTTGAAACTTAGTCAAATTCAGTACAATTAAGCCACTTTTCCAATCCTTGACTGGTCAACTGCCTTCAGTGCTATTAACCAAGATCTTCCTGAAAATTTTCATTATTTTGATATGTTTACTCTGTCCTTTCCTGGTCATTCTTCACCAATGTAAAACAGTTAGTCTTTCAAAGAACAGGAAATGTCCTTCTCTTTCCTCCCACCCTCTGTTTCCAATTGCTTACTCCTTCTGTTCTTCCAGGGCCTTTTTCTACAGAAAATGTAATGCACGAGCACAACTCACAGTCAAATTAGCCTCTCATTGCTTATTGTTTCAGTACAACTTGCTTATCTGACAAGAGAAAATCATTCCCATTACATCATCTAATGGTAACAGTACCAACAGAGGCTCTAAAGAAGAACTGCTAATAAAATGCCCTTGTTCCATGACAGTGGCTTGCCTTTAAGTGCCATTTTTTGTCTTTGATTTCACTCTGGCTCTTCAGAGCCCAATTTTGTTTGCATTTTTTTAACATGTAGTTTCTTACAAATTACAGAGCTAAAACTCTTGTCTAGATACTCATCTGCCAGCTTTTCAATTAATAAAATGTTTTCTCTCTGATTTGACATCCACTGGGAAGTGCTGACCCACTTATGTACTTTCTTCATTGCTTTTGCCCTCCCTTTTTAAATTCTTCCATCAGCTACTTCATCATCTCTTTACAATCAAACATAATCCACTTTCCTTCATTTTCAGGGACCTTCACAACCTTGAAGCATGCAGCTATCGTATCTTATTTATGATAAAATGTCAGCTCACACCTTGGATGGATGCACCACTATTTGTTATACTTTCAAATAAGCTTCATGCTACCTCTCAGAAATGGGAGGAGTTTCTCAGAAATATTTTCAGAGCAGCTAACTGTTACCATATTTCAACTCGCCCCTTAAAATTCTGCATCATGATGCTTATGAAAATGTCAGTATCAGTTTGCTGATGCACCCATTCCTACTGCATATTGATTTAGCCAATATCACCTCATGGTTTTTGTATTTATCAACCTCTTGCCGCTGGTTTTATGCATAAAACACAAGTTAACTGGGGCAGAGATCGTCTTTAATCCCTGTGTTTGAAACATTTTGCAGCTTGGATTATGGGTGCATGATGCAAAAGCCAGCTGTGCTTTTAGTATGACATAAGAGAGTATTATGCTTTCAGTGATTGCATTAGATCTTTGGTATTTTTAGCCATGTAAAAGTAGAAACTGAATGAATTTAGGAAGAGCTGAATCTCGGCTTTGCTCACATATGTTTTCACAGCCATTCATTGCTAGTGTTTTTCTTAGTCATGCCCTTTCTTCATAGCTGTAGCTGAACACTTCCACTGTCTTAAGACTGAAAATATTTGTTTCTTCCAAATTTTTGCTTCATTTAGAAAAAAACAATTATGCCTTCTTGGCATATGTCAATTAGGAGTGTAATAATAAACAGAGATAACAGAGATAATAAAAGCATGATGAATATAAGCAGCCCCACTACTGCATTCAGAGACATAAAAGCTATAGAGAACAATATATTCAAGATACTGATGAATCACTGATTTGTGTAATGTGTTTATAAGATTGTTATTGTACCCTTTATTATTTAAAAATACAACTTTGCATCACTTGATTTCTTGTAACTGCTGCTACAGGTTGGACATATGTTTCCATTGAGCTACGTGCTGTAAAAGAACACTTTAGAGAAAGGAAAAGTAAGAAAGAATAAATAATAAGTACATAACTTTAAAAAACTGTGCTGGACATACACTGCACCCATCAACCATGACAGGCGTTGTCAGGTCACGTTGCTATGCCTAGCATAAGTACAAGGTCTAAGAGTCTGTAGTGATACATTTGGCAAACAGGCAAAACTTCAAGCATATACAAGAATGTATTGACTGTAGTCCAAGTCATCAAGCAGCATCCAGTGGGCCAGAACACCATACTTATGTAAGATCAAAATGAAAATGGAAACAATTTGAAAATCTTCAGTATAAATCTTTTTTTTTTTTCCACTCTTTTGATTGATGGATCTTTCTATTTACTACTGGCCAACTGGCCAACAGACATATGTGGCTTTGGCAGTACCTCACCAAATGTGGGAGCATCATATTCTAAGCAACAACCACAAAAAAAGCGCAATAATTTTATCACGGTAACATCTAGGTTGGGATCATTTAAACTGGATGTTTCACAAACAGCAGAACTGAATCATTCCTGCTTTTCTGAAACTGTCTGTAGATACAATGACAAAAGATAGCAGAGGGCACGGTGACTTGTTTGGAGCTGCCTAGCACGGTCACCGGATGAACAGGGGACAGAAATATATTAGGATTCCTACTTCGGTTTCCTAAAATGGGATTTTGGTGAAACTTAACTGCTTAATACCAAGAGGTTAATCTGCAATACCTATATTTAAAAGGTACACTAGTCTTGAGGACTGAGTACCAGGAACACATACTGTCTGGGAATAAAGCTTCTGCTTTAGCAGGGTGGTTTATTGTCCTCAGCAGATTAACTTCAACCGTCTTAATATCCTTATAAGTGTTCTGAAGACCTATAATCTGAACCCAATCTGGTACATCACAACTATAGTCTCACAACTTCTGCATAACAACATATTGGATAAAATATTCACTCTGCAAGCAGGAGTCTTGTTTTTATTTTTTTCCTTAGCATGAAAGGTTTCAAACCTCCATCTCTCACTTCTTGAGAACAGAATTTAACTTCTTGACTATAGGCTAGTCTGAATGAGCGTATTTCATGTCTGTCTTTCTATCTGAGTCAATGTGGAGACAAGAATGCCAGAGCCAAGGGCCAGAAAGAGTGATGTAGCACTGTACATGGCATGTAGGGCCTGTTGGTTAGAGCAATCATCTGTGTGGCAGTTGCTCTGTTTCTGCCTTTCTCCTGGGGTTATTACTATTATAAAAGGCAGATAAACCTAGGAAGTTTTCTTTCAGTCCAGAAGTAAACAGAAGAAAGGAACAACAAATGTAATAATATTAATAATTTGTATGAGAATAAATAAGAGCACAATATAACCTGTGCAAGGTCTGCTATTACTTTCCTCAGAACTCTGTTTCCTAACAAGCACATATTTAAACCCTGAAGATGCAGAGAACAGAAGCATGTATATTCATAAATGTAGCTATTGCTGGTACCACCAACCCACAGACACTACAAAACTGGCATGCCAAATGTACCTCAGTGATTGTAGGGAAGAAACAGTACTGAAGATAAATGTGTGTGCATATGTGTTTGCATGTAGATTAGCTCAGAAAATGAAGAACACTACTGTCTAATTAAATGAGAGTTTTTAGGATAAGTGGAATCAGGCCAGGTAAGAAATGTAAGTGGCACTGTAGTCACCCAAGAGGCTGCTTCTATCTTTATTGTTTGTTATTTAATACATAACTTGCAAGTGTGTATGCACATACCTGGGAAAACAGACATTTGCTGGATATTTATTACATCTTAGAAAGAAATAAATATTGTTTCCAGAATTAGTGGGTGTAATCTGATGTTATCGTTATTAATGACATAATAGCTGCTTGCCTATTTTATCCAAGTCATCTTCTCTGCAATGAGAATGGTAAAAATTTCACAGTGGGAAACTTTATTTCATGCTCTCAGCTCCCTGGTCTTTGGTGCCTATCTTAGTTTCCTGTTGAACAGTGAGACATATAACAGGCATATTCTGCCAACATAGCAAGGTGTTGTGGTTTCAGCCCAGGCGGTAACAAAGCACCACACAGCTGCTCCCTTACTCCGCACCCACCCTGGCCATGGTGGGTTGAGAAGAAAATCCAAAGGCAGGCTCGTGGGTCGAGACAAGGACTGGGAGGGATCACTCCCCAATTGTGGTCACAGGCAAAAGACAGGCTCAACTTGGGGAAGACACAAAATCAATTTAATTTATGACAAATCAAATCAAAACAAGGATATTAGATGCTGACCTTGGTATCTGCAGAGGTGTTCCTCTCACATTCCAATCCCACTACTCACTGCAGGTTCCCCTTCTTAAATCTGTTCTCCCAGAGGCACTACCACTGTCACTGATGGGGTCTGTCTGGGCCAGAGGCAGGTCCGACTGGAGCTGGGGGAGCTTCCAGCAGCTTCTCACAGGAGCCACGCCTGCGGCCCCCTCCCCCACTACCAAAAAAACCCCACACCACACAAACCCGTAATATTCTACCCCTCGCCTCTGTGGATAACATATTCAAGAATTATCACCAAAATCACAAACTTCACAAAAAGAAACCTTCCCCACAACAAAATTAATATAATCACCATCACAATACCAAACAGAAGTGGACAATATACACACAAACTATCCTCTACCACAATTACATAAACCAAAATTCCCAGGGGTATTTCACTAGTATTGTTCAGTCTGTGTTTTGCCCCTTACCTCTCCCAGTTACTACCCTTATATCTCAAATTAAGCCTCTGTCTCCTGCCTGGCTCATCAAAAAGTACTGTCTTTATCTCAACCTCCTTCTTGCCCCCTGTTGGGTGCTAAAAAGGACTGTCATGGTTTCAGCCCAGCTGGTAACAAAGCACCACGCAGCCGCTTGTTCAAAAAATCATGCCGCACAAAACTGTAACACATAGCTACTATAGCTTTCTGTCCAGAATTCATCTCATCTTTGCAACAGTTGGAAATGATATGACAGGGCCATTTCTGTGAACATATGATCAAGTTTTGATTTCTTTATTTTGTCAGAGCAGAGGTGGATACTCATTACAGCAGTTTTATTTCAACTTGCCTTTTTCTGAGAAGTATGCTAATGTCACCCTGCATTGCTTCGTGACAAAGGATAGCAGTGTATTTTGTTGGGAGAGGCTTCCTAGTGAGTTGTCAGGGCTTGGGTGTGTGTCTGTGTGTGTCTTGTGGTATTATATTGACGTTATTTCTTCAGGCGTTTAGACCTTTTGCTTAGTGAAACAGGTTTACTAGGTTTTATAATTCTTCAGGCCTAAATCACCATGACTTTACTCCAATATAATATAGATGTAATTCTGTTGGCATCTTTAGTATTATTCCAGCATAAACCTCTAGTTATTATTTTAGTGAATTAAGTCTTTTATTTTTAGAGACTTTTGGAAAGCAAGGATACTGTGAACTTGCAGAGTTTGTGTCATTTAATTGAATCTTCATTAAGAGAATGTAAAGTATCAACATTCAGTGCTAATCTGTAAAGTTTTCATTTAAAGTCATCTACCGATTTTTAAATATATGATCCTCATTTAATTAAATATAAATTGAATGGCTATTTCTAAAATAATGTGAACAAAAATCCATCACTTTAAGTCTGGTCTGGTACCTGCTGAAATAAATCTTCATCATGTAATCCACATTATTATGTTTTCATAAAAATAAGTTATGATCTTTGTTAATAACTGTTAAACCTAAATCATCAAGTTAACATACTAAAATTAAGAATCTTGGGCATAAAATTAAGAATCTTGTTGACTTGGAGTCAACAGAAATGAAAACTGAAAATAATTACTTCATAAATGACAGTTTCTGACAAAGATCAAGTCATGCTTCTCTATAGGTTTGATGGCAAATGCTCTACATCTCAGGCAATAGATTAAAAAAATTGGTAAAATGGTAAGGAAACAGGATAGCTGACTGGACAGGAGACTATTTTATTCCTTAAACATTGCTGGTGATGCTATCCCACAGTTAAAACTGTCACCTTAGAAGGTGCATAAACATCCTGTTTTCTGCACCTTGTGTGACAATAACACACTAGTAGAGAGTAGGGTGTGCTGTCTTTCCCATGAAATGGTTACAACAGGAGTTAAAACTGTAAATCTTAACACTATTGCCATATTTTAGATTATATCTTACACCTCCATATGGGCAACTAAAAATGTGTAGGAGGATAGGAGTGCTAGTGAACATGCTCAGTCTTGATTCTAGTCTTAGAACAGAAAAGTAGAACAACAGTAAAAAGGGAAGATTTTTATTTTCATTCTGATATGGCTGTAACATATGAATGAAAATTATACCCTCAGCTTCCTCATATGTGCCAGCATCCAAACACAAAGTAAAGTTTGTATAAAAGCATAGATTCACATTTTTTTGCTACATTATTTATCCAGTAGTGCCCTTTAAGCATTATATTCACTGTCTCTCTCTTTGAGAAAGTTATTAATTTAAGAGGGTTTATACTACCATTCATTTATGAGGGTTTATACTACCATCTAGTGTAATCTTCTTTTTTTTTAGGAAAATATTGTCTTACACAATAAAAAAACAGTTGCTGTTATTACTGAATATACTGTGCTGAAAATACCTTTGTCCATGTATTAGAAATAATGATCTTTCCTTAAGGTCAAATATTACTTAAGATTACGATTTTAACTGGTCAACATCAGAGACATTTTTTATTAACTAGAGAAGAAAATTTGGATTATAGTGAAATGACTGTCCTCCACAATCCTTAACTTGATTAGTGAAGAAATTGCCTGCCTTTACCAAGATAACAGAAGCTTAATTGGTGCACCTTCCTTCCTTCAGTATTTTATATTAAAAAGTGGAAGATTAATGTCTACCAGGAAAGGATGCAGAAATCAAAAAGAATGATGAAGCAACAAGCCGTGTTTTAAATGCAGAGACCTGCTATGCAAGGCTTGAATTTAGAAGCTTGCAAGCATACTTTGCTGTTTTAATTTTCAGAAGGCAAAAAAAAGGAGTGTAGTTCACCCAAGATACTTAAGCACGTTCCAGTGGGACTATTTAGGGTTTAGAGTTTGCCCATGAGCAATGCTTTAGCTGTGACTGAATGAAGAAATAAGAAAGATTATATAACGAATATATAACATATATAAGGAGGGTTCTGGGAATCCGGATTTTATCTTCCTGATTGATGCACATTCAGACTGGACCACTATAGTCCCATAAGAAAATCAAGTTAAATAAATGGGATGTCTTCTGAGGTAAGATGCAAATAGAGGGATGGGTTGAGTTTGCTTGCTGACTGATTCATTACCAGCAGCTCATCCAAATCTAATAAATTTAATAGTAAACATAACATGGGGCCTGATCCAACATCTAGTTAAGCTTTTATTTGGCTTGAAAAGAATTTGTGTCTATTATCACATACCACTTAGATTAATTTAGATATGTTGTACCTAGAATTTGGAGTCAAAGAAAAAGAAGAGAAAAAAGAAAGAAAGAAAAAAACCAAAACAGGAAAAAAAACCAACCACCACAGCAAATTACCCCAAATCACTACTCTTCTTCAAAATAGAGGGATAATATCCTCTATCTTAAATTTCAAATATCTTCCCCTTGATATTTTCTAGGACTAGTATGTCATCAAATTTATCATATCTAGTGATTCAGTTAATAATTTGTTCATGATAAAATTCTTCTAGAAGAAACTTCCATTTCATGGCTGGGAGGGGTGCTTGATCATCCTCAGCAACATCTACCTTCCCAATGCTAATGTTGTTTTGCCGTATAAGTTTTTGACAAAGCTTAGTTTGCTGCAACATGTGTTTGCTTGCTCTCTGCTAGCTGTGTTACTGATTTGTGGAAATCTGGAAGGAAATGAGGCTGCTCATCATCCTCCTAATTAATTTCAAGGCATGTTCTGGCATTTTACTGCTTAAATGAACTTACTCAAATTTTTATTTTTCACCAGAGAGCAGACATGCTTGTAACAGTTGTATTTCCAAATTTTTATATCTTTTCTCTAAATTTAGCAGCTGGCTTAGGAGTTGCTGTGGTAGCTTTTCAAAGGTAACTGGAAGACTGCAGTGCAATGGTGAAACTATATAAGATGAAATAATTTATGTGTAACTGGCATATTCAGTTTTCCATGAGTTCTGTTTCATTTCATGCATTGCACACCGAGGTAAGTTCACAGTATTGAGAGGGTGGCACCTGAAAAGGCTTACTGAAAAACCTTATTAACCTCCTGTGGTATTGGTCTAAAATGCAGATTGTATTTCCTGTAGGAAATTCTATTTACTGACATTACAGAAATGCTTGAGAATTGACATTTCTTAGTGCCAACACAACAGCACAGCAATTTTACAATAGCTATGAGTATAAATACAGCCTGATTACACTGCATGTTATGGTAGATAACATTAAAGATGACCCGATATAATGCATTTGAAATCATTGCAAATAAAATTAAATTTGGAAATTCCTTCATTTGATGCTTTTCAACAGTATATGTCCCTGTTAAATAATTTCTTTCCTTTTGAAAGTTGTTCAAAAGAGTAATTTAATGTCAGCAAGGTGGATGTTCTGTCTTTAAAAAGGATTAATTCTAACCCTTTAATTATTGGAGATTATCTTTCTTTTAGAAGACCTCATTAATGCTAAGGATTTTGTTCCCAGTAAAACTTTAATCGGAAATGCTCTGAAATAAATGGAAATTGCTCCTTAAAACATTTAGTATAATATTGACTCTGGTTTTTATTCTCCTAATGTAGTTTTATAACATTTTCCTTACACTTTCATTTTACTTGTTTCTCCTCTTTACATCTTAATAACACCTTTTATGTTTCAAAATGCATCTATTTGTTTATAGATTCATTCACTTTACCTGTTTTAGTGTTCAGTATGCAAACTCTGTATTGTCACTGTAAATACCAGAGTGCTCATTACTAAACCAGACCCCTTCAAAGTGGTTCTGAACTTGCATGACAATGCTTGCTATTAAAAATTCAGATATGAGCATGTGATTTCTATGGGACTTGGTAGCATTTTGGCTCAGTTCAGCATCATAGCTAAAAGCATAAAACTTGAATTGGTCTAGCTGAATTCGGTTTGATTCTCTGAATCATGGTTTTCTAGCTTTGTAGTATCATACAGGTTTAGTTTCCTAAGGCCTTATACCAAGGTGTTAAACAAAAGGTGATGTTTTGTTATGACATGAGGTGATATGTATCAACACAGACTTTTAGAGGATAATTATCACTACTTTAAAAATGGAAGAGACCATTTCTTAAAAAAAAAGAAGACATACAACCTTCTGTAGTATATTTTACTATAATTTCAA
>VYZV01036710.1:0-11041 GCA_013401275.1 Pandion haliaetus | reverse complement strand
ATGACATGATGCAAGGTTCATATTGATAAATTCACTTGTACTTGGGCAAGGTTAGCTAGGTTGAATAAATGTTGATTTTTGTTTGAACTCCCCTGGTGTCATTTCACCTTAATTCTGACAAAGGAAATCCACGAACCTGAGTCGCTCCAACTTTGGGATGCGACAACTAGTACTGTCAGTTAAGGGTAAGTTATGCCCAGGTTCTTCAAAATATTTTAGCTTTTTTTATCCCACAGAAGATTTGAATTTTGACTGTGAAGCTCACCTCTCTGATTATCAAACCTCTCATATCAAGGTGGGATACAAGAGGGACGATGCTGCTACACTAACTCGTTCCTATTGAAAGATCTTTATAGAGGTTTGAAGAAGATATACAGTAAATTAATATTCTAGCTTCTTGACAGTTTGTACCTTCTCTAGTGATGTACTGAATAGAGCTTGAATCAGTTCTGTGTAGATAATGGACCTCATCAGACACTGTGCACTATCCAGAGACATTCATCTCATTTTCTAATAGTATTTACAACATCATTCAATATATTTGCAGAAAATATCACCCAAGAAATCCATCTTTCCATGACTCCCTGTGGATTAATGATAGTTAATCTGTGAAAAGATAAACAAAATACTCAACGCTTTAATTTTACCAGATTTTTACCTGTAATGTTTCAGTAACAAGAATATGGCACAATACAAATTGAACTTCTATAGTTAGCAAATGAAGTACTATAGTTAGTGAATGAACCACTTAAGCTGCTTACAACAACACTGATACTATCAACACTCATTAGGTCAAGTACGAAAACCAGCATCATGGAGCCAGAAATAAGAATTTTCCAGAAATACAAATAACATTCTTTCATATGATAATGATGATGATGATGATGATGATGATGATGATGATGATGATGATGATCTAAGTCTATGGTTTACCCTTTCATTATTGGTCTCATACCTTTGTCTTTCTTTGTTCAGGTACTTCAGCTATCACTGTTAAACTTTAGTATGGGCCTTCTTCACATTTCCAGATTCAATCTCCACTTTTCAGTGCTCCTTCATAAGTTCTCCACCCTGTTCCCAGTTCATACTTGCTATAGTAACACAGCCAGGTTCCACACCATTCCATTACAGTGTAACAAACACCATTTTTTTATTTTTATAGGAGAAATAGAAAAAGTAAAGGTCTTATTATGCAACATATTGAAGATACTCAGAATAAGAAATCAGCAGTATTATGAAGTATTTACAGTCAAAGGAGTTTATCCTAAATACAGGCTAGAAATCAGCAGGAGTGCTCATGATAACAGAGTTAAGCAGTGTGTTTAGAAGATTGTGGGTTTAAGTAACCAAGACAGACATAAAGCAGGAACAAAATTGGAGGTAGAAAAACTAAGCAAAGTAAACTATGTACCTGAATTCAGCAGAGAAGTCAAAGACAGAAATTAGTGTCAGAGCAAAAATATGCAATTTATGAGCATTACCAGCAGATCTTTCCACATGTCTATAATAAACTTGTTACCCTAATTTTCTATAAAGGCCATTAAATGTTTTCACAAAGAAACTTCTTAACTTAAGTCATATGAATGTGGAACAACCTATGGAATATGTCAATGTAATTTCATGGCAACTTAAACATCTTCTACAGTAATTTTAAGATTTCTGGCTGGTTCTTTTATCTCTGACTGTGGGGTACTGAAGGAGTTGTCTTTTTTCCTTTTCCTTTTTTCCTTCTCCTTCTCCTTTCCCCCTTTTCCTTTTCCTTTTCCTTTTCCTTTTCCTCTTTTCCTCTTTTCCCCTTTTTCTTTTTTGCTCCTTTTTTCCTTTTCTTTTTTTTTCTTCTTCCGCTTTCCCTTTCCCCCTTCTTCCCTTTCCCTTCTCTTGAGGTGATAGATATCTCTATTTACTGAATGCCAAAAGTAGTGTATTGGGCAGCATAACAGTCCCAGTTTGGCTGGGATAGAGTGAATTTTCTTCATAGCAGATCACTTGGTGTTGTGTTTTGGTTTTGTGACCAAAACAGTGTTGATAACACATCCATGCTTTTAGCTGTTGCTAAACAGTGTTTGCACAACATCAAGGCATTCCGTTTCTCACTCTGTTCTGCTAGCAAATAGGCTGGGGTTGAACAGGACGCTGGGAGGGAATGCAGCTGGATCAACTAACCTGAATTTACCAAAGGGATATTCTGTACCATATGATGCGTTCAGAAGTAAAACTGATAAAACTGGCAGGGGTGGTAGGGGGATGTGGTCCAAGTTAGCTGCTCAGGGAGTAGCTGGGCATCAGTCATCTAGTAGGAAATGATTCCTCTTGTGTCAGTTCTCCTCCCCCATTTTTTCCCCCCCTTCACTTTTTAAATTGTCTTTATCTTGATCCCCAAGTTTTTTCACTTTTGCCCTTCCAATTCTGTCCCCCACGCAGCTCTAGGGGAGTGAGTGTGCTACTAGATGGGGGCTTACCTGCCAGCTGGGGTCAAACCACCATAGAGACTTGCATCCCTTCTTCGGACATAAGAAAATAAACCTAAAGAAAGGAAACATTATTATGGTACTGACCACCATATCCTGCAATTTATCTTTGTGGGTTTAAGTCCTAAGGTGCATTATCTCCATGCTCTGATGTAATATGTTTGACTATTTGTTTGCATAATGCTCCTACTGCTGATTTCCACAAACCTTCCAATCTCTCATGTGGTTTTTGTGTGTTTATAATGCTCCGTAGGTACTGAAAGTGGCATTTTGATTTGTTACGAAAGGGAAGAATGAACAGTGACTGTCCTCCCTCAATACAGCAGATCACCCTTGATTTTGCAGTTTTAATTTTCCACATTAGCTTGTAACATAACATTTTTAATATCACAATTAAAAATAATTTCTTCAAAGGAAACTCCTTTTTCAGAAGGAACTTTCAGAATACAAATATGCATGTGCCTTCAAAATGTTATCAATTTTCAAATATATTGTAATTTAAATACTCCATTAAAACTTAGCACCTAGTTAGTAATTTCCAAAAGTTATGTCAAATGTTTCATTATCTTATAAAATATATTTGTAATGGTTATTGTATTTATTTTTATAAATAATATATTGTGGTTATATTGAGGTTGGAAGGGACCTCTGGAGGTCCTCTGTCCAAGCCCCCTGCTCAAGCATGGCTACGTAGAGGCAGTTGTGCAGGACCATGTCCAGATGACTTTTGAACATCTCCAAGGACAGAGACTGCACAACCTCTGGGCAACCTGTGCCAGGGCTCAGTCAGTCTCACAGTGAAAAAGTTTTTTCTCAGGTTCAGAGGGAACCTCCCGTGTTTCAGTTTGTGCTCAAAAGGTCCTTCTCTGCAAAGCTGCTTTCCAGCATGTAGCCCCCCAGATGATTAATGAAGATGTGAAACAGGACTAGACCCAGTACTGACTTCTGAGGTGCACTGCTAGTTACTGGCCTCAGAAAGTCAGTAATCTGCTAGCTATTGACCACTGACTAGCTGACAGCTAGTTATCGTCCTCAAAATAATAAAACTTCAGTTCTCTGGACTTTTTTAATATAATACACAATCTTTGTTCTTCCTTTCTTTTTTAGTAATTTTTTTGTCTTTTGTTCTTCTATTTTCAATCGTGTTCTTTTGGTTGTTTGGTTGGGGTTTTTTTGATGTTTTTTTTTTCTGTTCTGACCTTACCCGTTTTACCTAGAAATATTGCTAGGAAAGCAGAATTGCAGACACATTCCTTTACCCTAGATTTCTTTCTATAATGGAAACATTTAATTTTTCAGTAGAAGTATGTAAAATTTTCAGGACTGTTATTTTAGAAATTTACACCACAGTATTTTACTCACACTTACTATTAGTTTTCCTGTAAACTAGCTTTTCCATTTTAACATGAAAGTTACTATTTCATATTTCAGTAAGGATTTCCTCTGAAATAATTCTGTCTTCAAGCAACAATGCTAACATAACCCTTGGATTTCCTTGGTTAAATGAAATCATTCTTGAGTTTACAGTTTTCATAGAAGTAAAAGCATACTAATTCTCATTGTTTTATTCTTGACTTGCATACCTTTTTCTTTATTTCTGCCCTGTAGAGTATAATATATACGCATATATAATATGTATAATATATAATATGTAATATATATAATATGTATAATATATACATATATAATTATAGATATAATACACTTACATCATAATTGGATTTACTATTTTATTAACATAATTTCAAATAGTTGTAAAGCAAATTTGAAGTTTCATAATTCCCTTGCTTTTTTGTCTTAAAAAATAATTTTTATTAAACAAAATTCTTCATTTATCTGCTTTCTTCTATATGCATGTGCTCATGGGAATTTGCATAGAACTTCTATGCCCATTTCCTTTGAAAATCCTTGCTTTTTCTCTTATTTATTATTTATTTTATTTTTTTTTTAGTTTCTCCAAGGCAAATGAAGGAAAACAAATATGAAAGAAGAAATAAATAGAAAATAGAAATAAATTTACAATTTCATCAGCTACTGTTTCAGTTAATTTTGGCGGTGAGCCTGAACTTCATAATATGTAACACCACAACAGGTTAAAGTAAACTTCTGTTAAAAATCTTTTCAAGCAGACATTTCTGTTTCTTTTCAGTCTTCACCATGACCCGGAATTATTTTTTTTCCTAACTCTCTTGTAATTTGTTTTCAAATTAATTCCCTTCTAAGAACAATGGCCATTGTCTGGAAACTAGAGCATTTTAACTCACCCAAAAGCTACTTTTCAGGTCAGAAATTTAAGTTTCTTGAATGAAGTCTGGGAATTCTTTTTTTTTGGAGAACATTGCTAAGCAACTGGTTCTGTGTCATAAAGATACTGATATTTAAAAACACTCTTTTGAAACACTTCCAAATCCAAATGAATAGAGTCAAATGTTATTATAAAAGCTATGGGTTATTTTGTTTGTTTCCGGTGACATATAGATGTCAATTGCTTAACAGAAATACCTGTCAGGAGGTGAACAGGGAGTAGAACATGCTGCACAGATAGAGCCCTTGTGAGATCTTAGGTAATTAACCGACAAATCTGTTTGAAGTGCCATAGTGGATGAAATTCTTACTTTCTCAGACAATATGCTTTGTTTTGCCTAAATAAATTTAGCCTGGCATTATTTGACTCAAAGGCTCGCAAAGAGAATCTTCTCTTACTCTGGAAGCATGCAGCAAAACTGCAGTTACTATTGAGCATAAAGAAGGGATTCAAATAATACCCACTGTTTTTGCCAAAGCTGCGAGACTTTTGCTTGAAAGTTCACTGAGGCAATGCTATACTATCCCAAAAGAGTGTAGCATCACTGCTAGTGTTAAGTGATATAGAGGCAAGATTTGGTTAAACATTTTCAAGACTCCATTTCCATACTGTGGGTCACAGATTCAGCAAGGCTGGAGCTAATGATCCTTGGCAATCACATTGGTTCTCATCTGGCACTTTGAATCATATCTCTTGTAGACAGATGAGTCTGATTTTTAAGGGTGCTTCACACAACCCTATTATCTTTATCATTTCAGCTAATTACTCATCCTTTATTGGACCCCCAACTTTTATCACAAGGACAAAGCTATGAGTGCAGACAAATACATAAATAAAAGGGACTGCATCCACAATTAGTTATGGATGCAACATGGCATCTAAGGAATTCAGATCTGCAATGAAAATTTGAATCCTAGAGTAAATGCTTTTCTGAGAACACTGCACAGTAGTTAGCTTGCAGCCACTGTTTACTGTGTTAATTCATTGTTTATTCATTGTTATTTTGTGCCTCCCTCTCTTTTTACCACATCTACCCATTTTCCTTCATTTCTAATTTAGACTGAAGTTTCCTTTCGGCAAGAGCATTTTATCTCAATAATGGTGCTCTGTGAGCTTTCAGGGAGCTTGCATCCTTTCCTCTAGCCAAATTCTACCATTATGGCTCCTTGATATTACCCCATGTGATTTCAGATGAGCAAGGCTGTCGGCATATATCCTCTTCCAGTTACAGCTATGCCAACTACTGCCCACAGTTGCTTATTATCAGTGCCTCAGAGCTGCCAGCTATGAAGCTTCATTTACAGAAATTGTATTTATTTCAATCAAAAAACAGGACACTGCACCTATGTGATGTGAAAAGAAAATCTTAACCACATTGTCTCTCTTAAACTGAAGGCAGAAAACATCCACAGGAGAATTCAGGTTGGACAGGAGAGCAATATCCTGCCACTTGGAAGGATGCAGCTCTCCAGTCGTCTGCCACAGCTACAGCAGGTGCTGCATGTGCAGCTAGAACTGCTCTCATTGATAACACGTGGCATGGCAGCTGGTTATTATTTTATTTTTTAAGATGGGTCACAAGGCTGCAATCCTGTATGCAAGGTGACACTATAGCCTAGGATGTGCAGAAGGGAGATGGACCACAGCATTGCTTTTCCTTCCCCCTGAAGCCAAAGTATTGCCTTATAAGGTAAAAGGCGGTTGAGTGACATTTGCACTTATTTAAGGATACCGTTTCTCTCATAGAGTGCTTTGTATTCAGTAGTAATCAAATTGGACCTTATATAGTTTTATAGTTTAAAACATGTCTAAGGCTTTAGCTCAAGGATCCAGAATAGAAATAAATATAATTTAACATTGATATGGAAATGCATTGTGTGCAACTAAGGCAAATGAGGCCTATTAATGGTGATACTTAGCTGAGATCAGAGCTTCCAAACTGACTAAATCATGAGGCTCTTAAGGAGTGAAAGAAAAGCATTCATTGGTGGATAAACACTGAGAGAATATTTTCATATGTAATATGCAGTTTGTTTCTTTGTTTTTACTGTATGCTCATTTCTGATGATGTTTTAACAAACCAGAACAACTGGTTTTGAACATCTAATTGGAGCAAACTATTTGCATGTGGGGGTTGAGAAAATTCTGAAATTACATAGAAATTAGGACTCTTGAAGTTTTCAATAATTTTCACTTTGCTGAGAGTAGTTAGTGAAAATATATTTGATAGCTTTCAAAACAGAATAGAGGGGATATTCTGCAAGTCCTGATGATAAACCTATGTAAGACACAGATGGAGAATCAACAGTTTTCAGAACTTAAATTATTTTGTCCCCAAACAATTGTTTTTCTCTTCTATGACTTTTTCTTTTTTAAACAAAAAAAAGGTGTATGAGAAAACCAAATACCCACATCAAAATTTGTAGATGCTCTTTTATCACTTTTTTTGAGGTTTAAAGTTATTTTCTTCAGTTAAGGTTAACTAAGTTGCCTTCCCTTCCCTTGCATTGCCTTCCCTCTCCTCCATAATTTCTATGTAACGTGACCTTGCAGTATTTCTGGCTAGAGATGCACTATGAAAGCTTTTATTCACTTCCTATGATCTAATCATGTAATGGGGTGCTTTTCTAAATAGCAAGCAGGAAAAGGGAGCATTAAAATAAATCAAAACCTTACACTGACCTCATGTTTTCACTGATCAGATAAGCAACATATCTTAGCATCTGACGTTAAACAAAACCAGAACTGGCTCTTTGTGGAATAATAGTTGGTGTTGGCTGATGCGTTGCTGTTTGAACAACTGAGAACTCAAAACATGAAAACACACACACACACACACATACACAAATAGTCTTTTATCCTCCAGGTTGTTACTGGTCTAGTAGATTAAACATTTTTAATGAAGTGTCTGCAGATCTGAATACTACATGAACGTTTAGAGATTCAGCTATACCTAATACTAGCTTTTCCTACTCTGCTCAAAATACTTAAATTCTACACAGTTGTTTATTTAATAAATTAGGAGGAAAAAGAAAGTTGTTTCTAGACAAATGACATGACTAGCATAAAACTACAGAATGACTATTTGAATTGAGCTAGTATGGGGAAAAGGAGAACATGAAGTTACAGGGCTTCTTTTATCCTTTAAGTGTAGAATTAATTTTTCTTTCCATTTATAAAAGCAATAATTTCCAAGGCCTCCTTTCAAGTTGTGAATATTTTACCCAGAGCTCTCCCTGAGAGGGAGAGAAACAGCTTTTCAACCAGCTGGTGCAGGGTTATATTTGGCATATGGAGCCTGGATTCAGTTATTGACTTAGAAGCCCATAAATACCCCCTTAACAACAGTGCTGTGTGTAATACACATGGTTGGGGAACTCCTTAACACAGATTTCTAAGGTATCCAGCCCGCTTGTCTACTAACAACACAATACACAGCAAAGCAGAAGACTTGAATTTAGATCAGGTTGATAAAATCCTGAGGCTGGCAAAAACTGGGGAGTCTTCAGTAACAAAATAAACTCTGGGAATTTGTTTCATGAAGAAGGATGCTAAAAACTTTTCACTAGTCCTTAGAACCATTTTCAAATTATTTTGTATAGCATATTAGTGAAAGATGCTGAATTAATAATGCAGAACAATGACATACATTTTATGCAAGTCACATATACAGTACAACCAGCAATACAAGCTTTCTTGTCACACCAGTTGGGCTGCCATGGAAGTCTTTTCTCTACAGTTTAAAGTTTTAATATGATTTGGTTTCAATGAAACATTTTCTTTCTTTTTTTTTTTTTCATGATGAGGCAATTAAAATGTTTCTTCAGGGTTAGTCAATTCACTCTTCTTGCTAAAATTACTTATAAAATTACTTTTTTTTTTAATATTTGCAAATTCTCTTGTTCATTTGCCTGACAAAAATAATGTAAGGTCTGTATATGCTGAATAGTTCAATGCATGTGTTGTGCAGGCATATAACAGCTGGGATCTATCACTGCCAAGTTGTAATTAAACAAAGCTGGCAACAGAACTCTGGGAAAAGTTTTGTATGCAAAACAGAACCATATATCTTCTGTTAGGAAGTTTGTTGTGGGTGTGTGAAAAATGCATTCAGAATTTTTTTTTTTTTTAATTTAATCATTTACTAGAAGTAAAGAAAATTTCAATTAATTTAAAATGGAGGGGTTAACTCTGAAAATCATTAAAATCAGAAAGGTAAGTCAAGTAGCAGAATTCCCCAAAACTTACCTGATTTAGAGAATTAGAGCAAAACATGACTTCTTAACAGTATCCATAATTAATAAATTCTGCTTATTTTCCAGGCTGGCAAAAGAGTTGTGCAAATTTTATAATAAGCTTTGCTTAAAGGGAGTATTGTAGACTCATTATGCAAAGTGTACAGATATAATTAAGAATTTCAATCTAAATTCTGGCTCTAGGGGTTATATACATTGAGTCAGGCAAAACAAACTAGAGGATGACCATGGCTTTAAAAATGCTTAGCTTTATGTTTTTACATTCTAAGCATTTATCTTCCTGTGGCCTTAATTATGGCTACTCATAGTATGAAACTCAAACACACATGATTTATTGGCAGGAATTTGTTAAGCATGCTGTTATCTACACAATTAGACATCCTGAAAGGAAGACAGTCAGAAGTCCCTTTCATGTGACAAATACTTATAAGAAAATGACAAATATCTCACTCTCCTGAAGTGAGAGTAGGACATGAAACTTTCTGAAGAAACTGCTGTGAATAGTTTGGTCATGTCCAATTAGTAACTATGAATCCTATTGACACTATATGGGACCATAGGGCTGGAATCAATACTCCAGTTCACCAGTCTGTACTGCAGGTTGCTCCATTGCAATGCTTTTAACCAGAATAAATTACTTCAGAAGAACTCAGAATTTATGACAGTGAGATCTTATTACTTGCTCATGGCTATTGACAATGGATAAAGCTATTCTAGAGCTATGCTAGCTCTTTTGGGAAAAGGCTTGAAGTCTATTGTCATGATGTCCTATGCTCTTGACGATCGTGCAACTTTGAGCCCTTAAGCTCAACCTGTCTTAGAGTATCTATTCATTAAGCGAGAGCAAAATGGACTCCTTCCTTCAGCCAGACATGTTATACAGGATCTACATCTGTGAATAAATTGAAAGCTTTCACTGCTCTGGTTCTCAAGTTATCTTCCCCTCAGCAAAGTGGTAATCTTTTTACATCAGCTTGTCTTTTTTTATTTAATTATAGCTGAGCATCTGGAATCCAGGGAGTATCTAGGGCAGTGGCTTTATACTCTGGGTCTCTCATTTCCTTCTTTTGTCCTTTCCTTTGCTTCTGGTTGCTTAGGCCTCCACCTGGTACGAACTGTATCCATTCTTAGTATCTCTTAGTAATTGTCATGGAACACACTTGTCACTGCTAGGTCTACAGTAACACGGAGGATAAATTTTTCAGTAGTATTTTCTTATTGCCCAAATATACTACAGAAAAGCAGACAATAAGCAACTATAACCCACTTGAATTTAGAAAATTAGAAAGGTTACTAGAAAGCCTTCAGATTTCCAGGTTATTAAAAGAGCAGTTTTGAGACTATGGCAATTAAGAAACTTTATAGATTGTAGCAGTTGTATACTTTAATCATTGCTGATCCTGGAATACAGCTTGAAAGTTTTTCAGCCAGATATGTGTTCTGTAAATGTATCACAGAAGAGCATCACAGTCTGTAAAATATTGTATTTAAAGCTTCTATCTGCCACTAAGTATAAAAATGTTTCCTGAGGAAATGTAGCTGGTTATTATTGTGGGAATACAGCGGTCACTGAGGTGACATTATGTAGGAACTTTTCAATGCAGATCAATACTGGCAATTCATTTGGGTGGGTATGAAATTTCCAGTGTTAGTCCATTAATGTTGAAAAAGAGTAATGGAAGACAGGATGGAGAAACAGAAGTAAAGGGAAGGCAATGGTAAAAGCAAACAAACTGTTATATATTGGAATGGGAAGTGAGAAGGAGCAGGCAAAAAAGCTTACTGTGTATGACTAATTTACTCACATACATGGCAGGCTACCAAAGAAAGGTCCTGCTGTTAAAAGAGAAGGTGTGTGCTGAGTTCCCTGCTATGACAATGATCCCATGTGAGATCCTTAAAGAAATTATTACTGAAATTTTTCACCTTTTCCTCCTGCATATACTCTGGTGAAGTAGATAGAGAGTATTTTAAAACAGAAATGCAAAGTGAAAAAAAGTAATAATTATCTC
>VYZV01036701.1:0-18700 GCA_013401275.1 Pandion haliaetus | reverse complement strand
AATTAGCAGCATACTGACTGCTCTGCAATCACATCACACAGAAGTGTGTATTAGAAGACTTTTAATTAGAAAGCAGCTTACTTCACTTTGAAAGCAGCCTTAGGATCTTGAGACTGGTCATGCAGAGAGTTAGTGTGAAGAAGATACCACGCTGTACACTGTTATTCTAGTTTAACAGCACGCTGACTTCCGCATGTAGACAAACCTTATCAGGCCAGAGCAGGCTTCAGTATTGGGCGATATGTGTTTCTTAGAATAATCTTGGGGAGAACTGCTGAATGCTAAGCATGTCCTCTGACTTTCCTGGGACTTGTACCTGGGTTGCAGTAAGGGTCAATTTACAAAATAGGCTCTATTAATTTTATCTGTGATTATATTTTTTTGGAAATATCTCAGTAATGTGAAACAGAAAAACAAGTTTCTGTAGGGAGAGAGAGGTGACGGTCTCACACTATTCAAACAAATTACAAGATAAAACAGTGTTTCTGGTACTACACAGGTGCAGTTCTCCCCTTCTAGGACAGCAGCCTTCACCTCTAGCTAATCAAAACAATCCTATATCAACTTCGAGTTATCATCAAAGGCTATCCATGTTTTGCTTTCAGAAACTATAAGCACAGAGTATGGATAGTTTCTGGGAAACATACAGGTAAAGTATCATGCATCTTTCAAGAAAGATGTTTAAATAATTGTAAAAGGTTTTCCAGACTTCAGATTATTAGAGGGACATTTGGTGGACTCTTGTATTAAACAGACCACAGGAACCTTACACATTTACCTTTATATTGAATGCAGTAGCTTGTTTATGGACTAGCGCTTACTGTCCAAATAGGATTCAGTTTCTGGTAACGTCAAGAAAATGAGATTCTNGAAAATGAGATTCTGCAACATCCTTTCCATTGAATTGCTTTGCCCATCTTCTGAAATTTAAAAAGATAAAACTCCTACCCCAAAATGAGAAAGTTTTGCCGGATCACCCAGCTTCAAAACAAGGAAACATGTTTGTTCTGTGTCAGGGTTTCCACCCTATGTCTTGTGAACCACGAGAGGAACACGTTACTTCAAAGTTTTACACAAACCAGAGAATCTCACGCACCAGCATATCTCTGTAGGGAATGAAGAATAAGTACTTAGGCAGCAAACACTGCCAAAAACTCAAATGCCTTTTTTGGGACTTTCTCCCAGCCTAACAGAAAAGCAGGAGGTGGAAACGACAGCCACACAAAAAAAGACACCCATGGGACTGAGCTCACATCTTCAACCTGAGCATGTCCAAAAAGAGCTCTGAGCAATTGCTGCTGCCTCCACAATACAGCTGGGTTTTCTTTCTGAGTGGTGGCACACACAGGCTAAGCCTGGGCAGCTTTCTGTAATATAATATATTTGTAGCTCGGACAAGACCCTATCAGTGGGATCTAATAAAACTAGTTGGAAAAAAGCTACTGATCTTCCAGAAGAAAACACTGGAGGCACTGACTGAGGATTCTGGATCCATCTGAACATAACACCCACAGGGTCTTGGTGGCTCTACAGGATAAACTGTTTCCATAGTGTCAATCATTAATTTCTCCATCCTCTGCCAGCAGCTTTTCAACTTTTCTAACCACTTGTACTCACACCTCTTCTCCCGTGTGGCTCAAAGAAGAATGAAGAGACACAGCACAATTTAAAAAGGGTCATGCCTTCCAAGAACCAAAACACTATTTTGTTGAGAAAAGAATGAAAACAAATAGTACAGTGCCTACTGCAAGGCCTTGTGAGATTCCCTCAGGGCCATCACAACAGACCTTTGTAATCTCTGCTAATGCTTACACCAAAGATAACAAAGCTACTTATATTCAAAGCCACTGTTTCCCAGTTATTCTGGCCTTACATACAATTTCACTTATAAAGATGAGTGTAACACGTTATAGATAGTCTAATAGTTTATCTTGGAGGTGTCAGATCCCACTTTCCGTTGTGTGTTTTCCATTGTGAATTCCTGGATGGAAAACCAAACACGATGAATCCAAACACATTCCAAAATGCTCTTCTCATATCACTTCAGGGGCATTTACCTTGTTTGCAGGGAACGGAAGGAAGGAAAGGACAGAAAGGATGGAAAGTACTTTTTTCTTTTTTTTTTAATACCATGCATTAGAGCAGATTTTATTATCCTTAAAACAGGGTGATAACCTAGGATAAAAATAGAAATAAAGCCTGTCTTTACTAAGAAAATTACTATGCATATTTCAGCACTGACCAACTGCAGAACAGCTGTGCCTGTGGTATTGGTGGCATAAATGCTATCATAAACAAAGGCGGTTTTACTATTGTCATGAAAACCTGACACAAGACCTGAAACCTCTCTGAATTCTCTCCCTTTAACAGCTTAACACCCCACATGCAAGATTGCTACCGAGTAGAGTACCCCTGGGGAGTGAGGTTTTTTCATCATGTCAGGACCATTTCTGGGAATTGACAGGATACAGGATGACTGTGCCTGAAGTTTTTACAAAAGCACAAACAAGAGTTAAACTGTAGGAAGGAGATGAAATTTCAGAGGGGAGAAGATTTTGGAGGCTGGAGCAGCTTGCCCCATGTCTCAAAACCACCTGGAGAACTGCTGCAGCAAAGAGGTGAGGATGTGCAATTCTGGCTAGGAGAGACCAAGCCCTTGTGCCATAGGACACGCTGTCGTCCAGCACGGACCCAGCACAATGGCAAAACCAGGGATAAACCACACAGAATCTCACCTTGGGTATTAAATTGAATATGACAATTTCATTCTTTTTTTTTTTTTCTCTTTCTTTGAAAACAGATGTTTGGGATTAAGAGAGACAAACTCCCTCCCTGCACTGTTTGCTGTATGTACCTCCTGCTTTTCTGTCAGGCTGTGAAAAGGTACAGAAACTGGCACTGGAGCTTTCAGCAGTGTTTTGTGCCTAAGTATTTATTCTTCATCCTTACACATCAATGTACAACAGCAACAAATTGAAAAAAAAAACCAACAACCCTTCCATCACTGTAAGAGCCAAAGCACAATAATTCATCTATCACCAAGTAGCCAGGATTTGATTTTAAGCACCGTCAAGGAGATGAATGTCTGTGTTATGAGTTTCATAACGGTGTTTGTGTTGCCATTTAGGAATGCAATGAGCTGTAGCAAAATCACAGGAAGGAAAGGACATAAGAGCTTCAGGATTTTAAAGATTAATCAATCTTTAGCCTAAGCAGTCTATAATAATTTTATCTAAAGGTGAAAAATCTTCCCATGCAAAAAATCCTTCAATGTCGCTGAAAGGTGCACACGTTGTCAGGGTGTTATATTGGGAAAGGTATTTCTTTGCCATAGATTCATTTTTTTATTTTTTTCAAGCTGAGGCAGCTTTATGAGATAATATATGTCTGCTTTTTGTAGATTTCACTAGAGGACTATAAACATTGAGTCATAACTCCAGAACAAATCTGTACACTGCAAATGATATTACCCAGGACACTCATCTTAAAAAGATAGACAGCACAGAGCAGCAGAGGTAAATGCACCTTTTCTTCTAGAAAGAGGACCTAAAAGACCCTTAAGCTTGAACAATGTTAGTAACTCTCTTAGATGCATCAATTCTCTCACTTTTTCCTCAGTTAGGTAGGACTGACATTCCAAATTTTACATCCAGTTAGCTTTTCCTTAAAGCGTTTAAAACTTTGAGTTCAATTTACAAACTAATAAATTGAGTCTTAAAATAAAAACCATGGATTTCATCAAGTCTGAGAAAACCTCAGTTCTGACAACATTATATATTGTAGAAGACATCAGATCAACAGACCACAATGATTCAGGCAGTAGTTATGTAAAACATCCTTGTCTATTAAAATTGTTCTAGCCAAAAGATTAGATTAATAAAGATTTATGATCTTAGCTGCCTCTTCAGTCAGTCAGGTTAGGCATTAGAGACCAGTATAAAACCTGTCTTCTGCTGTTACCAGGCCTTGCACATAGCCAAACCTGCTTAACAACACATCCCCCACAGCACCTGGGCCACTGGGTGCACACACAACAAAGTCATGATTATTGCAAACTGGTCAGTGCCCGTGCTGTTCAAGAACAGGTATTACTCTGCCCACCTTACCTGCAAAGCCAGGGTGGGCTCCAAGCGAGCCCAGTTCTCCCACAGACTGAAACCAGAAGTTCTACCTCTCCAACACCTTTTATCCTGCAACCCCAAGGTTAGCGCAATCCTTCAGAACAGGTAGGATTGGACTCCTAATGACTCATTGAATATTGTGGTTCAGTATCAAATAGGAAATACCAACACTGATACCAAAACATTAACTGGAGCAGGTCCAGTAAGAGAAATCTTACGCCTGAAAGATGATGCTCTAACCCCACCAAGCCACAGTCCCTTTCTGTTGAGCCTTTGATAACAGAGCACTCGCAACAAAGTGGAACTGTGGTGGCTGAGAAAGCCACGCTCCCAAGCACCAGCAACACCACCACACAGACACACACTTGAAAAACTGCACTTCCAGGTCATCTCAGGCAAGAACAGGCACCTGAACCACTGAAATGTATGCTAGAGATTTTTTTCAGTTTATTTTAATTTTTATTTTTTTTTAAATTGTGACACAAGGACTGACCCTATGTAGATACCTATCTGCTGGTAGAGCTCATGGCTGAGGATCTCAAATGAATTTAGGCGCTTAAATATGCAGCTCAGGGCCTAAGCTGCAGAGTGTTCCTCCTAACTTTCTGCAAGCTGGCTTACACAGCCTTTCCTCATGACTTGTGGCTTTTGGGGATCCCACCACAATCACCCAGTCAGTGCACAAGAAGTGATAGTACTTGCTTAGTATTTCAGTCTCTAGCTTCTCTTTACAACTCTTCTCCTAAATGCTTTCAGTGTATACCACTAACTTAAATCTCTGCTTTCCTCTTTCAGCTTTCAGAGCTGCTCATTTCTTCTAAAGACATAGGACTGCCCTTGGCCATTACAAATCACTCCACTAATTTCAGTTATGCATGTCTAATTTACACCAACAAAAACACAGCCTGTTATCTCTTAAGTTTTTTGAAACATAACAACTATTGTGTGCTACCATTATTCCCATGGACACTGTCCACTTCCTCAGTGCAGCAGTTTTATCTACAAGCTGTAGCAGAAGTTTGCCCCTCAGCTCCAGAGTACATCACATTAATGGGACGTGTACAGTGGCTTGTGCTAAATTAAAACCCACCCATCTGTGGATGGTTTTCCTGTCATCAAAATGATCATTATGGAACTCCTCACCCAGGACTACTTTTGCAGGGTCCCGTTCAGGAAGTATACCTTTTTAACTTAAAACTCTGAAATGAACACATGCAGATTTAAAGATCCATTGACAAAAAAACTCCTTTCAAAAAAAAAATGGTATTACATTTCAGCTTTAGCAAGGTGATAGACATAATAAGGATATCTGCTTTTATTAGCTCCCCTTTTATTCTTGGATTTCTGTTCCTTTCAGTTGACCTGTTTCTATAAATTAATGACTTAAAATATTTTGCTCTTAGAGAGCAAACTGGATGACACCACCTGTCTTCATTATTCATGTGCTGAGATTCATGAAGAACAGGTAAAAATTGGTATGCCTGCTCCTTAGATGAAAAAAAAATTAATGATGTTTTCTTCTTGATAAGTTTGTGTTTCTGCATAGTATTTCTTGCAGATTTTTTTTTCCTTTCTTTTGAAGACGAGAATTCTGCTCCAGTTGAAACACAAAGGCTTAGAGTCTCAGACTCAGAGTATTACATGGCTCAATGGATCCAAGAATTCCAGATTCGTTCATGTGGAGACTCTGTGCCTCTAGAAAATCCTCTAACTTCCTTATAATATACCTCCCCAGAATAAAGTGGAATCCTTGAAGCTGCATTGTTCAGAAATTAATCTGCTAAACTAAAAAGGTCAAGGAACTAAAAGTCAGTTTAATTCAATTTAATTAATTTATTGAGGCATTAGGCCAAATTTGCTATTTATCTGTCACAATAGGGGATCTCATAATGCCATTACAAATTCAACTTTGCCCTGACATTTATATCCTTCAACAACAGAAAAACAGGCTGAGACCTCTGTTCATTCTACGAAAGAAAAATTTTACTACCTGTCTTCTTGAGGAAGCCACATCTCTTAGTCTTCTGTGCTTGCTGACTCTTGCCCTACACTGTGGTTGAAAGTGGGTTTTGTTTTTTTGTTTAACTGGATACATCACTGGTGGTAAACACAAAAGGACTTTCATTTCTAACTAGGACCTCCTGATGCTACTGCAATATAGCTAATAAACTAGTAAGAACTTCTCTGAATGACAAAATGTCCACTGCTTGAAGCTAATGGCTATACAAACAGGAATGATAAATCATGATTATCCATATCTTATGCATGCTTCCTACTAAAAACAAGATTTTGAGAAATACGGAAGGCAGATACAAACAAATTTTTTCCTGTGTCTCCTCCGATTTCTGTTAAACAAAATGGATCTTCAGAGATGTAACACGTGATCACACTGTTAGTAGGACATACTGTAGTAGCTTTGAAGATTTATTTATGTTCTTAAGAAAGGTTTTCAGGCACCTGCTTAAAAAAGAAAGTCATGAAATTAAGCAAATGATTGGTATTTTATATGCAGGTGTGACGTCTTTCAGAAGTCAGAGAATGGATATAGGAATGTTACATATTGCAAAGGCACAGATTATGAAGAAAGTCATAAAAATAGTGCAGAGAACCTTAAAGTTAAGGCTGGTTCCTTCTGTAAACCTTGAAGAAAAGGAACTGCATTTGCAGCACTCTATGACTATTTGTCCTTGCCCTTCATTTTATTTCCCTCTCTCAAAGTATAGTTGTTTAGCTCTTCTGACACCAAATGATGGTATGGACAGTTTTCCTTTATTACACTGTTCTAAAGCCTTTTAGTATAAGTCTTCATAAAACCACACATATGTGCATTATAAGATTACAGGGAATAAGTTCCATATGAAAAATTCATCATATTTCTTCTTACTATTTTTTAGCAGAAATTCCGACATTAAGCATGAGAGCAACAGACATTGTTTTAATTCTCCGTTGTGGAAGGGAAAAAAAAAAATCAATTTTTGCTTTTGGTTGAGAAAGAATTTTTTACATACTACCCCTTTGGAGTCTCTCCCTTGCAAAACCAAAAAAGGATTTTAGACGGACAAAAACTAACCACAATTATATGGAGTGTGTCACTGATAAATTCCAGGGGAATATAACAAGCTAGGTAGGCACATACCATTAGATCTAGCTGTTCAAAAGTTAAAGTTCTAGCCAAGATTAAGCTGGAATAGTTGGCCACATCAGCCTTCAGGACTGCACTTAGCTTTTAAAAGACTTGATCTCACTCTAGATTTAGTCTTTAGGAAAGTACCTCTTTCAAGAGAGCATTTTACACAGCAGTCTATCTTTAAACATGTCCCTTAACTCCCTCTAAAGTCACGAAGTACAGATAGACTGAGAACAGGCACAAGTCTTTCTTTTCATTACAGTCTTAGTTTTGTATAATTTTCACTTAATCCTAGGCTTTCTGCTTCCAGTGCATTTAGTCCTGAGTTATGCTGATGCAAGATGAGATCAGACTCAGGGCTGCAGTGTCTTCAGGATTTTTGGAAGGGGGCATTCCAGGAAAACCAGTAACTTCTCTCCTCCCCATCCCTTTGGAAGATTTAAATAAGAAAACAACAACAACAACAACAACAAAAACTCATCATTGGAGTATGCTCAGATGTTACAGACAAAACTTTCTAGCCTCTCCTCTTCTGCATGACATCTGCTTCCTGCAAGTCTCCTGATTCACTGACCAACTGGACTGGAAACGGTTTAATTATGGATATTTGTTTTACTTTTAAACTGACCACATTAAAAGAAAAGGGTCACACGACTCTTCTTTCTGTTTATAATAACACAGGAAGAAAAATAAGCAAAGATGTACAGAAAGGATCTGCGTTACTGAAAGCTGAGTAATACATACAGTGTGAAATTGATGCAGTGCCGAAGGTCCTCATGAGTTACAGGTCTCCATATACATATAAGCTCTAGAGCATGAATTTGTCTTTAGCCATATATATCCTGAACCCTTTAGGATTCGTCATGCAAATTAAGGTTGCAAATAAATGCCTCTGATGTACTCTGTTTAGTATGACCAGTGAAGCTGACTATTAGGTAAACTGTTAGGTACCAGCAGAGCTCTGAACATTAATCACATTTTCCAGTTACATTGCGGGGAAGTGCAATGATTTAGCTAAGGCCCATATAATGTTCTAGGCTTAAACACCACACCTATCACTCTGATAGTCAAATTGAGTCAATGATTCAACCCAGACGGGAATCCAGGTTCTTCTTGGCTCACTGTTATCTGTTCTGCCCATTAGGCTATATGACTTCCATAAATTATTTTGCAGTTCCCGTTAAAAGAAAATAAATCCACATGATGCTAAATGCTGTCTCCCAGCTGTAATGCAAACTGGAATTTTGGACCACAGCACTGCTCCCTGACTCATCCTGGATCCCCTCCATGTGATGCTGGATCCGTCTAAGCTGGGGAGTGTAGAATAGAAGGACTTTTTTTTAATTTTTTTTTTTTTTTTTTTATCACCCACTGTCAGATAATACATGGATGTCCACGCAGCACGTCGCCAGGATGTGAAAAATAACAACACTAGAGAGGGGCCTTTCTGGATACGCAAGGATAGAAAGGAGAATTTAAAAGAACTAAAGATTTATACAGGGATAATTTAAACACTGACTCATTGCCACTGCTAAGTTTATAAAATACATAAAACCCAGACAGAAATGTTGGGGCAGGGGGGAGATTGTGTTAAGTGCGACAGAGGTGCAGCACTATAAAAAAGATAAAAATAGCACACCCTTTTAGCAAAAAATTGCATAACACATAGTTTGAATACAGCCACCACACTTCATGTCTCATGGCCATGGCTTTATTATGAGCTTCTCTGTTGCTTTTTTGTAGCTGGAGAATATCCAGAAAGCAAGGAAAACAAACATATCACACGTTCAGTGTGTCTATTTGTTTTAACGACACTTAGCATGCACCTTAAGCATTTTCCATGGGTTAAAAAGACAACGGGCCAAATATAGCTCTGGCTATCCCGCAGGCTGCCTTGCCAGGAGAGCGCGGTGGGAAAGCCTGCTTAACCAGCATTGAAGGATTCCCTCATGTAGAAAACCTCAAAGAGTATAGAGGTGGCTCAGTGGCCAATTCCAGCACCAGGGGTTTTAGCCAAAGAAATGCCGGCATGTGCTGGGAATTCAGCTGATTCCCAGCTGATGAATCAGCCTCTCCAGAGCCACAGGTAACCAGTACGTCTACATTGCAGCCATGGACAGAGAAGAGACACCTGAGATTACAACTTGTGTATTTTTAACAGCAAAAACAAAAATGAGAGAAAAGGCAAAACAGGGATCCAAAAAGAATCCAGAAATACATCATTAGTTTGACCACCCTAAGCTGACAGCATGCTCACAGGGTGACACTGAATGATTATGACCTTCTACAGATTAAACTGTAAAGATCCTGACAGTGTGGCACACTTGCACCTCCACTTGTTCTGCGATAGAACATGGAAAGAGATGCTGAGCATATCCTTCCTGCTAGGACCAAAATAGGGACAGGTTTTGTTGGGAGTGTTTCATTCTTTGGCTTCACTTTCTAATAACTCGGTGTTTACAGTGCTGATTTACTTACTTATCATTATTTAATCTCTGAGTAATAGTGATGCAGTACCCTCAAACACTTTAAAGGGCTCTTTCCCAATGAACAACTTCTATTTCCATTTGATATTCTAGCTTAATTAAAACTTTTTTTTTTCCTAGGGCCTCCTTTCATTTAATTCAATTGCAAAATCCCAGCAGAATTTCAAGGGTGCAGTATAATTTGCATAAAGAACACAGTGGTATCTACAGTGAAAACATTACCTCTCAGAAAAAAAAAAAATAAGTAGAGTGAGATCAGGGATATTACAGTGTTTTGGAAGGTCGGCTGATGGCACAACCTGCAGTTGGAGAGAAGAAGGTGGAGGCTGGTACTTGGGAGTGGGGTCCAAAAGAGGTACCACTCTTCTGGGGATCTGACAGCAGCTACCCACCGAGCCAAAGCTGAGGGCAGGAATACAACTCAAAATTATATCTTCCTGAGATTTAGTCACCTTACTCAGCACTACTGGAAGGCACTTCTCTCTTCCTGGCATTATTGTCCTGAAAGCATTTTACACCAGCTCTTGTAACTGCAGTCATACTTATATTTTGAGATGCGGCAGAGGATACTGGTGAATCTGCTATTTCCATTTCTGTTTAAAGCGCTCCATGGGCAGAGCCTACACACTGGCTGTGGGAAAATTTGGCTCAAAACGTTTCTGCCTGGTTTGGAACACATCTCGCTGTGCTTCAGCACTGTACCTAATGGGGAGTCCACTCTGTTCACTGTACCTGGAGAATCCCTGTTGGATTGATCCAGTGGTAAGAAGAGGGAAAGTAAATTTAGTTCCTGGATCTCAGGCTAGTCTGGATGTCCAAGCCAAAATAAAGTTCAAATAAAAGTGAAGCCAAGCTGCTCAGCCCAATCAAGGCTGAAATGCTTCTATTTATGAAGCACCTCAGAGCAGGATTTGTGTGGGAAACTGTAAAGAAAAAGAGGTGTGACACCTGCAGAATTTGGGTACCTCTGTTTGACAGCAGGATTACAATTATGGATTAAAATACCCAAATTCCTCTTTAGAAAGCTGGTTAGACACCCAGCGTTCTACAGATTTAGGAAAGACCTTGACCCTGACATACCTTGCAGGTGATGATGAGTAGTGCTTTTCTGGACCAGGCACATAATAAACTAAACAAACTAATTAAAAGGCAAAGATGAAAATCGCATCAACTGTACTAATACGGGTTTGAAAAACATTATTAAACTGTTGTTCCATACAGTAAATCACCTCCTAATGGTTAACAGTGAAAGCAAGTCTCTTTGCCTGTTCCCTAGCTCTGCAAGTAAGTAGCAAAAGAAAGTGACATGCTAAAGTTCTTGCAAAGATTCTCGCCTGCATCTTCACAGCCTCTGTCAAAGCCACAGATGCAGCGTTTAGCTGCTGCTTTCTCAGCAAAGTGCTCTCTGCTTAGGGTCGGACTGCTGCCCCATTGATCTCTATTGTTCTTGGACAAACTTTCCCAATTCAAAGAAAAGTGAAGCTTTTCTAAAGGAAACATAGGTGGCTGCTTTGTGCTTCTTCAGGACACAGTCACCAATTACCTAACATGCTCAGGAATGTTTCCTTTCTAGAAGCGACAACTTTAGTTTTGTAATATTCACTGCAAAACAAGGAGCTTTACCACCCTCCGTGTTATTGCACAAAGCAAAGTAGAGGTTGTCAGTGTGAGAAGACGAATAATCCCATTTCAGCGAGCACCCCAGGCCAACCAGGTGCTCTGCGGCTCCCAGTGATGGACGCGTTCGGTAGAGTCGCGCTCATGGCAATGCTGGAGGACTATGTGGCAAGGAAGGAATTTTGCCACCGCTCCAGCGTGCAACAGTTCTGCTGAGGAGCACGGGCTGATTATGCCCACGCTGCCCTTCCCATCGCCCCGAGACACCTATGCGAAGCAGAAGCAGAAGCAGGCGCAGGGGTGCCGGGCTGAAAGAACGAAACACCCCTCCCTCCACCCGCACCGCTCCCACCTCCCCAGCCGTCAACCCTTGCTCCCCCAAACTGTCGCCTCCTCTTCCCTGACCCCCCAAACCCACCTCCGCTGCTCTCCCTGGGCCAGCGCACCTCACCGCGGCTTCCCACCTCCTCGATGACAGCCAGGCAGGTGGCCCGGGGACCGCTGCCAGGTGCCGGCACCCGCTTCCCCGCAGCCCCGGCGGCCGTCGGGGCAGAGGCGAGCGGAGGGTCCGGGACAAGCAGGGGGGANCCCACACCCAACCCTCCACCCCGTTCTCCGCGGCGGCGGAAAAGTGCTCCAGCGCCCGGCGGAGCGGCGCAAAGTCGCGGGGAGACCCCGCGGGGGCTGGCTGGTACCTGCCGGGCAGCCGGAGCGGCGGCGGGGTGCGGGGGGAGGCCGGTGCGGGGCCGGGGCCGGGGGCCGGGGTTTTGGAGGCGTTGCGAGCCAGGCGGGCTCCTCCCCGGCGGCGGCGGCGGCGGAGGGTCTCGCTCCTTCTGCGCGGCGTGTCAGACTTTCCCCTGGCTTCCCTTCCTCCATCCCCGCCACCCCTTTCCACTCCCTCGCACGCACATGCACACCCCTCCAGCAAATGGGCTGCTTCGTGTGTGCATGTGTCCGTGTGTCCGTGTGTGTGTGTGTGTGTTTCAGCCAGCTCAGGCATACACCCGCTGCTGCTGCTGCTGCTGCCGGCGCAGGTCACAGCTCCGGCCACCAGGAAACATTAGCTCCGTGAAAAGTAGCGGAGTGCACGAACAAACACACGAGCGCGCACACGAACGCCGACACGAGCGCACACGCGAACACACGGGCGCACACGCGAACACACGAGCGCACACGCGAGCACGCACACACAAACACGCAAGCGCACACACAGACTGTGGCAGCGACTTGCCCACCCTGCTGAGACCGGGCACTGAGGGACTGCTCACGTACTTTCCCCTGGAGCGCAGACCTCTCCCGCAGCGCCGGATCACACACCTGTGAGGTTGCACAGGGGCATCCCACCCTAATAGAATAAAGTGATCACCCTGCGCAGGTGCTGGTCCGGATCGTAACGTCTAAAGCGGCCTCAGGTCCACTCAGGTTGTTCCCGTGACACATTCCCGCTGGGATCGAACTGCAGGTTGCTGGCTGGTAGACTGGGAGTTCAGAAAAAAAGCCGGCTCGCCACACTTACTGATAAGGACAAAGCAGCCGGGCAGTGGCCCAGGGCTAGGGGCTGGTGCACGTTTAAGCGTAGCCCACGTGCAAAACTGTAGCTGCCAGAGATACGTCTGCCTTTGCATTTATTTGTTTTGCCCGTGGAATGTGCTACATCGGTGGTTCTCCAGCTTTCGCATGCTGCAGACCACTTCCTAAGAGAGAATTTCTCTCCTGGACCAACCCACTCCCACACCAAACCCTTCTCTCCAACATATTTCCTTCTGTGGCTGCCCGAGGAAGAGCCTTTCTGCCCACAGGCTGAGAGCCATTGAACACATGGCACAGATAATATCAGACACTTCCAGACAAGTCACACTGGGGTTCTTTCAAAAACCATGTTTCCCCTAGTGAAGAGCTCAGATTGAAAGTCTTCAGCTGGCAGCTCGGCTGCAGAACAGACCCTGACTGTTGCTCCCATGAAATAACAGCAGAACCAAAGAAGTCCAGAGAAATATTTTGGAGTTTCCACCATGACACCCACCTCAGCAGAACTTCATCCTCACCTACCATTCACATAGAAGTCAGATGGGTGGTCTGGGCATACAGGCCAGTATCTAAATATGGGGTTTTTTTGAAGTTCACCAAAAGCCAGCTTTACACTTTTTTGTCTAAGTTTTTAAAACAGTTTGTTACTACAGTACCGAGCTGATGTTGTTTTTATAAACTCTGCATACATAGATACACAGACTCTACTTGTCTACACGCGTCTTACATTCCCGCAAAATAAATGGAGGAATTTGAAGACAGGTTGTTTCACAGTTGCCATTGACTTCTGCTGTTTAAGGCCTTCAAAACAGGATTTTATACCCAATTTTCTACATTCATTTCATTATCATCAATAAAACTTACCATTGCTTTAACCCCTGGATGGATGGCACTGTTTCATGAAAATATAATTGTGATCAGTACGATGCAGATTAGAGCCCAGTTTATGTTTTAAATTCCTGTAGAATGATTCTGGCACTTTACCTTGTTCCCAGATACTCACTGAACATCACAGGCGCTCTGCTGGCAACCACTTTCTGCACCAAAAGCAGCTCAACAAAGAGAAAATGAGGAGCAGGTTGATGGAAGAAAAATCCCTGTTGCTTTTTTAAGCATCCATTAGAACTACAGAATCGGGCTTTGAGGTACCCTGAAAACATGAATCCTGGTCAAAAGAAAACGTGCTGAAAAGTACTGCTTGCTTCATGTACTGGAGATGTTTCAGACTCGTGTGGAAAAGAAATAAGTATGAATGTCCCCTTTTCTCATGTGTGGAACCAATCTGCAGTCTCTGTGAAGTGTAAAAGAAATGGGTTTGGAAATGGTTTTATTTTAGTAGCTACTTTTTCTTCTTGCAAATCATGAGAACACATATTTTTGGTGGTATAAATAGCAGAAGATTCATCTTTCAAGAATTATAAAAAGGAATTTGTGAAATAATTAAGCTCTTCATTTATTGAAGTGGAAGAAACCAAGAAAAAAGATGCCCTCTTGTGGCTGTTTGCTGAATGAAAACTGAGAAAGTTCATAAATTTCTGTGCAGACAGAACAGAATGAACATGCCTTTTTGTTCCTTGTTGCTAAGGCTGTAAAACAAGGTTACACAGAGTCATACCATGGACACAGGCTGAGGAGACATTCTCCATCTGCACAGTATCTTTTTAAATGATCAGTTGATGCATTCCTTGGCACTGTATTTTAAACGACTGTTCAGAAAATCCCAGAGTAGGTAAGTACAGCTTTACTGGGAGACATTAGAAAGAATTTTACCTTTCTCAGTGTCTGCATTCATGCAACCTCTTTGAGTGACCTTTTTGTTCAGGACTGCATTTGGCCCTTACACGGTGTTCGAAATGACCCAAAAGTTATAGGATATTTTGCCAAATTTACAGAAATTGCCTAAAGTTTTGATAGGAAGAGAATGGTTCCTTTCAACGATTTGAAGATGTGATTATTATAATGATGGCAATGATGATTACGTTATTTTTTCCTGCAGAAAGGACATTGACTATTGGGTGGAAGAAATATTCAACAGGTTCTTATAAACATGAATTTGAAAAGTGTTTTCTTCTCCTTTTTTGTCTTCTTTAGGTAATTTGAAACTCCCCTAAGATCAAATTCCACACCCAGTGCCCTGGGCAACTGTTCAAATTTCCTGCAAGGCTGAGTGGTTCATAAAAAAGCAGAAGTTGAACATCAGGTATCTGCATTTTTCTTTTCTCATTGAACAATAATACAAGCATGAATTAAATGACCAAATAGATCTTTAGCAAATAATTAAAATTAGGAGGAGAGGTAAGCTGTTTTTGTTACTTTCTATTCCCTTCCTTTTCTGCTTGATCATAAGTCTGAACACTGTCCAGATACTGTAATGCCAAACTGGCATATTTCAGAGAAAACTATTTTCATCTGAGATAAATTGTCAAAGCAGATAGATGGTCTCAGTAAATGTTACAGGAGAAACAGAAGACACCAGCATGCTGCCACACTGTAGGCATTTATCTTTATGCTGAGCGCTATTATTCCTTCTGTAAGTAGTGACAGAAATGCCTGCAGCACTCTGCAGTGCAATGATGTTGCTTAAATCTTTTAAGGAGAGAGACTGTTTCCCAAATGTAACGCTAAATTGTACCTAGTGAGTCTCTTCCAACTGAACAACTATGCATTTTGTGTCTTTGAGGTCCTTCATGAGAAGAAGATCCTGTAACTCATGTCCAACTTTGAAAATTTTCAAAGGAACCTCCCACTTTCTACTGACAAGCCCAAGAAATTGGGTGTTGACCTACAAACCTGGATGGCTTGAACTCTGACAGTGCTTATTCCCAGCTACCCACCCCTGCCTCCACTCCCAGCAGCAGACATGAAAGTGTCAAACATGGAGCAACTTCTGTACGAGGCATGTTAATCAAGCCATTGAAACCCAGAACTGATGACTTTCATCTGCTGGATTGCCAGCTGGAGCAGCGAAGGAGCTGCTGCACATGCAGTTCGGCTCCTCTTCCACAAGTGAGGAAGCCTTTGTAAGGATGGGGAGGGAGCAATCAGCTGTGGGCAGAAACTTCCTCATCCAGTCAACCTCAAGTGCCTGTATTTGTGACTCAGCCACCAAATGTACCTCCTTGGGGAGCCCGGGGTCACTAAGTTCCTATAGTTACTGTGCAAGCATAGTCGCAGACGGGGTCCCACACTTGCAACATAGTCAAATTCAGACTCCAACACTGTCCAAGAATCTGGATTAATATGCTCTGAAGACAGCAGGTGTATTTCCACTGACAATAATGGGACCTGCATGTTTTGATGGGGGACTATATAGAGGACAAAATTAAATATATAATGTCACAGATTTACTAAAAGTCAGTTGTTTTAAAGAGGATAAGTAAGAAACAGAATAGTATTAGTAAGGTGTTGAATTGCCACTTTGCAGTCCAGCAGAAGGTAAACGCTCTTTTTCTGCACTCTTCCTGCAGCTCAGGTTTTTGCCTTGTCTGAATGGGAACACCCAGGGTTTGCCCACTGCCTTGTGCTGATGCAGCTAGGCTGACCTTTGGGGGTCTCCAGAGCAAGGCAAGGGACTCTGCTCACTCCCTCTCCCACCAATTTGGGAAGAGGACAATCTGTTTTAGTCCAGTGTTGGGATTCATAATGCAGCACCTGCACAGGAGCACACACTGATTTCATGTCTTTTCCCACCCCTTAAAGCCAGGGTCAGGATCCGCTCCTTTCTTTTCTTTATAATATAGCTTGGACAGAGCCTTGACATTGCAGTTGTAATCTGATTTATTCATAGCAGTATTTCTTCTTAAATAGCTTTTTTTTTTTTCTTTCCTTAGGATAAATATATGCAGGTCATCACAGAACCAGGCATCTATATTGCATCCTTGTTACCACCACACACTGTGCTTGAGGAACATGAAGTTGCAGACACTGACTGAGCCTGCAAACCCTTACTGACAAGGGTTTCTGTAAGACCTTTAATTTTATTTTTCACCCAATCATCCCAAGTTCTACATGATCTAAAGCACTGAAAACAAGAAGTCAGAGCAGAAAGAGGAGGTCAAGACTCCTTCAGTCTACCAGTTTGTGAAGAAGCTCAGCATGCATTGTAGATTGCATTGGCAGAAATCCTACTGGAGGTTAGAGTGCACAAAGGGAGGCACTTCTGGCCTCTGCAGCTCTCAAATAAGAGCAGATTTCACTTCATTCATTGCTACAAGATGTAAAGATAATCTTTCTTCACAGAGTTGATGTTCCATTAAAAAAAAAGAGAAAAAAGGAAACTTTTATGAAAGGTGCAGAGAAAAGTCTAAGATATTACTTAAAAGGGGACAAAACCTTCCTTAAAAGTATTAGTTAAAAGTAGAATATCCATATTTGTCTTGCTGCCAAATTCCTGGCTAATTATCAAAACTTAGTCATAAAGGATCTGATCCTGAATTACCGAACATGTTCAAACTCCATTGGAGTTTGCAATGTTTAACTTTGTTCAGCATGTCACAGGATTAGGTACAAATTAAACAGTATCACATTCTAGGTACCTTCTTGTCGCTATTTAGTCCCTGTTGTCTCACGACTTCAACTGTCTCATGAAGCACCTACAATTTCCATGGACTTTAGTTCAAGCTTTGGTGCACAGTGCATGTGGGATCTGGCCCAAATATGATAAGAAAAATAAAAAAATTATCTACAGATCATAGTTGGGATATGAACTCAGTATCTACAAAATAAATAGTATGACAAGAAAAAATTGTGTTGTATTTCCACATACTTCCTGGGTAGGAAAGGAAAGCAACTACTGCGAGTCCACAGTTCTATGTATTTTATGAGTCAGACAAGAAATTAATTTCCATAAAAAATTAACTGAAGTTCATTTTCCTTCTTTGTAAAAATTATACTTCTGTATTTCTAAAGAAGGACATTTCTACCTCCTGTTTCTACTTCCAATGAAACCAGTGGTTGAACTAATTGGTTTAAGGCATTATCCTGCTCTCACTGAATGGCAGCAACTGCTCTATTGATTTATTGACTTCAGCACCAGCAGGGGAGGGTAAGAATAAAATTAGCTCTGAGCTGTGTTCAGAGAACTCCAGTTCCCCTCAGCAGTGGCTGTAGCAATAATAAAAAAACCCCCTCATTTTAATAAAACATGAGTGCTATTACAAGAAACGGTTCCATGCATTTTCTTATCTCAGAACACAGGATATCTAGTTCTGTTTATCCTTAGCATGAACAAATCTTCGTGAATGCCTGAAAGTCACTTTTTTTCTAGTGAAAATATGTACTTGTGGTTAACAGAAGACAAACATCCAAGCAATGCTTCTATAGATAGAAATGTTCTTTCTGGCTCTAAAAGATAGCTTTGTGCAAAACACACCCTATTTATTATTTATTCTTGGATATTTTTGTTTCCTACCCAATTTAGGGCAAACCTTAACTCTAGGTGATCACTTTGCAAGCAAAATAGTGTTAAATGGAACCACATGGCTTAATGATTTACAGCATACATTACGTGGGCTCATGTTCACTGTCCTCAATAAATAGCTATTTTGGATGTATTAAAAGATTGTCTCTCAAACTGTAAACTTTAAATTTGTTATAGCTTCATCAGTGAGAACAGATTGTTGTTAGTAGCTTAAGATAATATACTACTGGCCAAGACAGTACAAAATTCCTCTGGAAGATGGGAGTTATCAGCACCATCAGAAGGTTGAAAGCAGTGACTTGGTATAGTGCATTTGTTTACATGCTCCCTCTGTTCTGTGTTAGTATTCTGTTTAAATCTGCTGGCGGCGGACGGAGGAACGCGCTGGGTCGACTCAGTGTGA
>VYZV01036688.1:0-22559 GCA_013401275.1 Pandion haliaetus | reverse complement strand
TGGCAACACATCACTACAAAATAAAGTTCATGTTGTGTTGTAAGAGAAGTCAGTGTCATCTTGAGCTTTACTCCTATACTGCTACTTCATAACTTGCAGCAAAACATTTTGGGAGAAGCAGTCCAGTAGAGAACTTGTTTTCAGAAACACTAGATATTTTGCCATATAAGTACTACTGTGGAAGCCTAAATTGAGTTAGTGGTTTTAAAGAGTTCATGTTCCTTTTGGATTACACCACCAGCACTGCTTTTGGAAAAACTGGAGTAAGAATGATAATTTGTCATTATAATAATTCTGAGATGGGATGTAAATGGAGAACACTATTCAGTTGCCTATTTCCTCTTCCCAGAAACCTTTGGAAGACTGAGTAGCACAGTTACGTCTTTATGCAAAGGTGTAGGAACAGAAGTTGGAAGTAGGGTGATACAAAGATGGAAGTGGACACTTTGAGGGGGAGGATTTTGTCCAAATTAAATCTAGAAACTCCTAAAATGTCACAGAAATTTTTGAAGCAGAAGAAACTGGTTGCTTTGCACAGCTTTTGGTAAAACCCAGGAGTCTTTATGTGTGTTAAGTAGTTCTTACTTTATCTTTCCTTTGGAAGGAGAACTGTGCAGGGTGAAAAGAACTTTATGATGTGGGAAAACTGAAATTAAACTCCACTGTAATACAATTCTGCTGTTTATCAAAGTAGTCCATTGCTCTTTTACTGTTGCTGGAGATAGACATCCCAAATCTCATAAACTGCCATCCCATGTGATATCAATTAACACATTTATTGTGATGTCGAGAAGGATTTCAAAGTCTAATTAGCATCTGACAGCTGAACTGCATTTTCAGCCTAAGTGCAGCTCCTGTCATGCCAGGGTTTACATGTGTTAGAGTGGTATGGTAAAACTGCTCTTACTCTGTGATATGTTTTCAGACTGGAGAGGTTTCAAACCTGAACCTTCCTGAGTAGTCCTGATACTCAAGTGTGAATAAGGAGTAGGAAAAAAACCCCAACCAAACTATATTTTAATCTAGTTTCTGTTAAGATAATTTGATAAAAAAATTACTTCTGATGGCTGCATTTTGGTAAACCTTAAAAAAGAACTTGTATTATTACTGTTTATTATTTGGCTAATTTTTCTTTCTTCAAGGCCACATCTTGAATTTATTTTAATGGAAAATGAAGGTACAGTTATTATTTGACACTTCATCTCATTTGCTTTCTTCTAGTTTGGATAAATAACATGCATTTATTGTATGAATAAAAAGCCCAGAAAAAAGTGTAATGATGAAGAAGTAGAATGATATTCTATAAAGACATCTTTGTGATACTATACATCATGTTGCATCATATTTGTTCACAGCTTTGCACTGTGTAAGAAAACTAGAAGGGGATGAAACCTCAAGAGAAAAAGCCCTATGAAATGAGAACAAACAGTATCAGAGCATCAGGTGTCTTGCTAACCTTTAAAAATGCAATGCAGTCCCATACCATTTTCTTCATTCAGAGGCAATCTGCATCTCTTTAGCAGCAAACCAGTCAGTGGAGTTCTCACTCACTTTGTATGAGTTGAAATTTAATACAAAAAAAGGAAAAAATCTTTTGGAAAATCATATTAATGGAGGTTCATTTTCATTATGTCCAGTTTTCTTTCATTATTGGATAGTTACAGGGTTATGTCTTTTTCCCCCAGTGCCCTTCTCTAGATTTTTTTTTTTTGTGTGTGTATGTTTCTTCACATGCCTTGAAATCACTGTGGCAGTCTCTGCTACACGTTTCTTCCATCCTATCTTCCTGTATTACTTTGAGCTACAAAATTTTATAGGTTAAAATTTTAGTATCACCTGTCCTTCACTGTGCTTTGACATCTTATATTTTATTTCTTTGTTCAGTGGCAAAAAGTTGCTATTGCTTTATAGGAAATGATTGGAGTTTTATATGAAAACAAGCATTTTTGCATGATGTCAAGTATTGAACAACAAACAAAAAGCGAAGATACAGTAATGAAAGTATTTTGGTAAATTGTTGAAGTTCCAGATCAAGGGTCATTATCTGCTTTTAGCTCACTCTATTACCTACTTCTAGTGACTTAAAGCACTGGAACTTGATTGTTGTAGTGAATGAGTACTCATATTTTACAGTGAATTCAGAGGAGACTGCATTTGCTCAGGAGTTGAAGCTCCTGAGCATCACTGGTAGAATATGATGTCATTCCTGTTCTTCAGAAATTCTTACTTCTCTACATGCTTAAGATGGGCTCTTCGATACTACACAGGCTAACTCTGCTTTCAGTACAGAAGCATAACCATTGACTTCTGGGGAAGCAAAGTAAGGTCAACGCACAAAGCTTTACAGAACTTCATTTATCCAATTTTCATTCTAGGTTATCGTTAGGAAGGTAGCCAATATGAAACAGGGAGGTTAACAGTGAATGCAAGTGTCACTGGAATGGCTGGAGTTACAGATGACTCCATTACTGTCACTCTTTTATCTAATATCATACTGATTTATTTTAAAGTACTTAATTTTTCAGTGTTCTGTACAGTTTAGAGATCCATCTTTTAGCCACATGCCAAACTGGTATGGAGTACACTGAGAATTATACCATTTATGACATTATATCAAATCAGATAATTCTGCCTGTCTGTATAAAGAAGCATTACATTAAGCTAAACTTAGCATTACATTAAATTAAACTGTAGTTTCATTTTCAAATTTGAAGCAGAAATTACTTTGGTTTTGAGTAATCAGAGAGTTGTCTGCGTATACATATATTTATTTCAGTGGTTGTTTACAGATGTCTACAGGAAAAAAAAGTTTAAATAATTAGAAGAATTTAGATGTTTAAGAGTAAAGAAGGCCTATGCTTAGAGCCATTAAAATCAAGGCTTCTTTTTGTTAATCCACTGCTACTTACATTTATTTACTGGGGTTTCTTTCTTACCAACAGGTTAAATTAGGACTGGATGAATCTAAGTTTAAACAAAACCTCTCTGGTTTGATAGGGCTAGAACAGTGGATTGATCCAAGTGAGGTGTAACACATCAATTACGTTGTGTCATGCCCCAGTTTCTCAGGACAATGACTCAGGTTTGCTGATTCCCAGGTCAGGATTAAGGTGAAAGGACACCAGGCATCCTCTAACTCACGAAACTCAATTTTTATTTGCTCACAGCAAGAATTGGCATGCTCACCACCAAAATTGGTATGCTCACAACAAAAATTGGCATGAAACCATGTCAGTAAACCGTGTAACGTGCTAACCATACATCACCAAACATACTACAGGCCTTGCTTATTTGGGAATCAGTTCAGGGAAGACAATAAGGAGAACCCTTCCGTTGAGTCACGAGGTTCAGAGTGGACCCCCTTGCTTTCTAGACTCCTTTTCAGCAAGGAGCCTAGGGGTGGCTGAATCCACTCCTAGTCCCAGACTTGGTCAATGGTTTATGTCTAAAGGGATGAGGTGTAGGGATTATGGAAAAGGGAAAGAGAGAGACAGAGAGAAGAAGAGAAAGATTGCACCAGTCCTGGGTCCAGTGTTGGTTCAGCCAAGGGGTCTGATTCCAGTGGGCTTGTGCACATGGGGCTTCAGTTTGTGACCTTTTAGCATCCTTGCCCCTCCTGCAGGTGGGCATTCAAACTCATTAGGCTAATTAGGTAGCCTTTGGGCTGTGGGCTTGGAGGTTGTCTGGGGAGTAGCTTCCCCTTCCCTGTTGCTGTACCTGGTGAGCTGCCCCGTTCAGCACAACAGAACAGGGAGCTGTGCACAGCTCCAGCATGCCCTCCCCCTCCTGTTGCTGATGGGTGCTGATGGGCTTCTTTTCACCTAGGGTTCCTTGCTAGGCAGAGTACGTTGTTACACAGAGCTAGTCCTCAAGCAGAACTTGCCCCACCACAATGTTTGAGACTTTAAGTCCTTCAGTCTCTCATGCCTTGCTACTTGGAGAGGGAGAGGATTGTCATCATAGGAATGACAATCTGAATGCTCTTTTGCATGAAAGGGAGGTTACTAGGAAGCAGTGGAAAGGAAGGAAAAAAGTTGTCTTCCATTTTAGCAGTGGATGTTACAATGTATATACATTTGAACTATAAAGACAGATGATTAATGTGTTGCTAAATTCTGCTGGTCACCCTCACCTGCCATAAGGACAGATACGATGTGATGAACATTTTATGGGAAACCTTAATTTAAAGGGAAACCTTTAAAATGTTGCTCAAGCAAGCAAAAAGACCAAGGATTCACTCAAGTTATTGCCCATTATTTTATATACTAGAGAAATGTGAGAGCAAGATTTAGATAGTGTGGATTTCTTGATCTGTTTTTGAAGAGAACTAACTTTGGTGTTGCATTCCTGAAGGAGTATGTTGCTGTGCACTGTCCTGAGTCCCTTTTCACTTTGGAGGCCCAAATGTAAGGACATGCTTGAATCGGAGAGTGGGATACGAGAAGAAACTTGTACTGTCCAGCTGATGTGTTTATCTGCAATGTTGCAGATAAACGTAGAGCAACATTCACTTGTAGCACTATCTGTTCAGTCTCATCCCAAAAATTCATTGAAAAAAAGAATTTTTTTATCATGAATATTCATCAGCCTATTCATGGTAGAACCTAGTGACAATTTATTTGGAACAGTGTGAATCCCTACAGTGTGATAAATACATTAATAGATTTTCTTAGGAAAAAAATGGCATAGGAACTCACCATTTGGAAACCATTGGTATTAGTTTGACTACATTTAGAGCACATGTTGTGGCTTAATAGTCTTCAATCTCCATTAGCTATATCTCCATATCAAGGACACTGCAGGTTTTTAAAAAAAAATTCAGAGTAATTGCTATTGTGAATTATCGACCACTTGTTCCACATAGTAGGGACTAACCTTACATGTTATCCATTATTTAAAGGAACTATATCACTTCAGAAAACTGAGTATTCTTAGGTGGCCAGCAAAAAGATTTTATTAAGTTGAAACAATTTCCTTTAATTATCCTTCAACAATTCACAGTTTAAGAAAAATTGCCCTTTTAGCAAAATGAATATAATGAGCCACTCCAGAGAACTCTGAGTATGTACTATACAGGAATCTCATTTTTAAAAAAACCCTCCCTAAATAAGACATCTTTAATACTTTCTCTTCTAAGGATTTTTTAATGTTGTACAATGGCCAATAAAATCCTGTAAACCCAGCCTAGCAGTGTGTGCTGAAACCTCTTAAAGAGAAGAATGTTGATTGATGGGTGTTGGTATTAAGTAGTAGGAGAATTTTCCCAGCAGAGGTGACCCATTGACTAGAGGGAAACCAAGAGGAAAACCTAGAAATTATCTGAGACTATGCTTAAAGAGAATCTTTTCAATTAACTCTGTAATGTAAGTGATGATCCATTGGGTGATGGATTTCACTGAGGATCTGTGTTTTGGTTTGACTTGGATGAAGTAATAATAACTGGAGAATGGGCAAGATATCATTGTGCAGGATTGTGGTGGGTTGACCCTGGCTGAGTGCCAGGTGCCCACCAAAGCTGTTCTATCACTCCTACCCTCAGATGGACAGGGGAGAGAAAATATAACAAAGGGCTCCCAGGTCGAGATAAGGACAGGGAGAGATCACTCAACCAATTACCTTCACAGGCAAAACAGACTCGACTTGGGGAAAATTAACATCATTTATTGCCAATCATCCAGAGTAGGGTAATGAGAAATAAAACCAAATCTCAAAACACCTTCCCTCCACCCCTCCCTTCTTCCCAGGCACAGCTTCACTCCCAGATTCTCTACCTACCCCCCTCAGTAGCGCAGGGGGACGGGGAATGGGGGTTACGGTCAGTTCAACACACGTTGTTTCTGCCACTTCACCCTCCTCAGGGGCAGGACTCATCACACTCATCCCCTGCTCCAGCGTGGAGTCCCTCTCATGGGAGACAGTCTTCTATGAACTTCTCCAATGTGGGTCCTTCCCACGTGCTGCAGTTCTTCCCAAACTGCTCCAGCATGGGTGCCTTCCACGGCGTGCAGTCCTTCAGGAGCAAACTGCTCCAGTGTGGGTCCCCTGCAGGGTCACAATTCCTGCCTGAAAACCCACTCCGTGGGCTCCTCTCTCCACGGATCTGCAGGTCCTGCCAGGAGCCTGCTCCAGCGCGGGCTTCTCATGGGCTGCAGGTGGGTATCTGCTCCACTGTGGACCTCCATACGCTGCAGGGGGACAGCCTGCCTCACCATGGTCTTCCTCACGGGCTGCAGGGGAATCTCTGCTCCGGCGCCTGGAGCACCTCCTCCCCGTCCTTCTTCACTGACCTGGGGGTCTGCAGGGTTGCTTCTCTTACATGTTCTCGCTCCTCTCTCCGGCTGCCGTTTCTGTGTCCCTGCAACTATTTTTCCTTTCTTAAATACGTTATCACAGAGGCGCTACCACTATCACTGATTGACTTGGCTTTGGCCGGTGGTGGGTCCATCTTAGAGCTGGCTGGTATTGGCTCTGTCAGACACAGGGGAAGCTTCTAGTAGCTTTTCAGCTGAAGCCACCCCTGTAAACCACCCCCACCCTCCCCCGCCCCTACCAAAACCTTGCCACACAAACCCAATACAAGGATGTTTTCTGATACAGACATTCAAAACAGGCTTTATCTCCCTGGAAAGAAACGGTTATAGGCTTTGGAAATAGGACTGATTTTACTTGTTCATATAGCTGTACTAACAATTCATTACATTCAGCTTTACCCCTGTGTGGAAGAAAATAGGGTCAAAAACTGTACTGAAATCTGTCTTGCGAGGTTCAGAGGTGGAGTTCACATATACAAACTTCTTGCCTGTACCTGTTGTTGTTACATACTTCCTGAAGTTCTACCCATCTAAATAAATGAAGCTTACAAAGTATGAAGGTGTCTGTTACAGCGGAAGCTGCTTCACTTACATTCTGCATCTGATGGATCTGTAATCCCTCATTTCCATATTATAGCACTCTGCACCTAAATGGCTACAAAGCAAGAACTCAGAGAATCCTGCAATTCTGTATTCTTTAAAGTTCTGTTTGAATAATGATCTGGCTAACCTTGCCTGGACTAGGAAGAGCCTGTTTAAAATTGTACTATCCTTAAATGTCATACGAATGAATCCTGAGAAAGGATAAGCTAGAGAATGTGAAACTGTTTCTGAGTACAAGCCCTCTGACACAACCATATGGAAGCCAAATCACATGTCTTCTCTTTGTTGGTAGATGTTTCTTGCTTGAATTAACTTACATATACAGAAGCTGTCCTGAAGTAAAAGCACAGTAAAAGGGCATATTAGTTTCACCATAACAAAAGCTACGTGAGGTCAGCCATATGTTGAGGCGCATTCCTGACTAAGGCTAATTTGTCTCACAATAACATGGAAGAGTTTTGTCATCTCATCTCTGTTATTTTGTTGTTGTTGTTACATCGTGGTGTTAGGGGTTTTTTAGAGTTTGAATTTCTCATGCAAATTAACTGCTCAGCAGTAATACCTTTTTAACAATGAAATTACTTTGACAGCATACCTTCATTTCATGATTACTCCAATTTATCATCAGGAAGAGGTTTTTGCTAAAAATTAGCCAGCAGGAGCAGGGAAGTGATCGTCCCCCTGTACTCGGCACCGGTGAGGCCGCACCTCGAGTACTGTGTTCAGTTTTGGGCCCCTCACTACAGGAAAGGCATTGAGGTGCTGGAGCATGTCCAGAGGAGGGCAACGAAGCTGGTGAGGGGCCTGGAGCACAAGTCTTCTGAGGAGCAGCTGAGGGAACTGGGGTTATTTAGCCTGGAGAAGAGGAGGCTGAGGGGAGACCTTATGGCTCTTTACAACTACCTGAAACGAGGTTGTTGTGGGGTGGGTGCTGGTCTCTTCTGTCAGGTGGCTGGTGATAGGACGAGGGGAGATGGCCTGAAGTTGTGCCAGGGGAGGTTTAGATTGGGTATTAGGAAAAATTTCTTGACTGAAAGGGTTGTCGGACATTGGAACAGGCTGCCCAGGGAAGTGATGGAGTCATCATCCCTGGAGGTATTCAAAAAGCATGTAGACAAGGCACTTCAGGACATGGTTTAGTGGGCATGGTTGATGGTCGGACTCGATGATCTTAAAGGTCTTTTCCAACCTAAATGATTCTATGAGTCTATGAACGGTCCATGTAAGATTCCAATCAAACAGATATTTTAAGCTTTAAAAGATCATAACATTAATGAGTTCAGTAATGGTTCTTTATATGCATTTCTTTCACCTTCCTAACAGGATCAAATGTAACAACTTTTTGCTATCTGGCAAGAAGCATCTTAAATCTTGTAATTCTCCTAACTCTCATTCGTACTCATGATAAGGAATTTGTGTGGTATAGTTTTCCTTTTACATCAGCGAAAAGAGAACACTGTAAGAAATAAATCCAATTCAATATTTTATAGATTATCTATATAATTGAGTAGCCTGTTTAGTAAAATGCAAATGCAGTTTCCACAAATATTTCTGATACTCTTCTAAAATACTCCAAGCTTACGTACTAATTTGTGTGTTTGTATGCCAGGGTTCTTCATTCCTTCTGCTCTAACAAAAGTAATGAAAAATAAAGCAAATGCTGATTTGAGAGCTGATGGACATTAAAGACCATTTTCTGTCTTTAAACTGTAGACAATGGTGTAAAAATACAAACATAGTAAGTTATTTAGTGTGTAAAATATAACTGTAGTATAAAAAATCTGGATATGATACTTATTTCTAATTTGAGAAAAAAGACTGAGGAACTGAAAGGTATTTGCTATGTAACAACCCTTTGCACTAGGCAGAGGTACTTGGGGCTTCTTGGGTGAACAGAGTGGGAAAAAAAAATCATCTGACAAAGAAAGTAAGGATGAGATTTAATTTTATGGCTTGAAGAACCTATGATAAACTCCATTCCAAAAAAAGGGGGCAGAAGTTTGAAATGTGATAATCATAAATCACACTCAAATCCTGCTGAATACATTAAATAAAATTTTCTTTTTCCTCACAAATATTTAGGCTTGATATTTATTGAAGTCTGCCATTATTTAGAATGAAATGGGAATGAAAAAGAATAGAATCTGAATCTGTTTGCCTTCCCATTTTCTAAATATTTCATACTCCTACAGTTAATAGAAATGCATGTGAAGCAGTAATGCAAAATTTGGCCATTTGACTCTGAAAGATGCCAGATAAAAGTCTGAGTCTTCATTCAGAGAAGTCCATCACTTGCATTTCCAGTCTTACTTGCACTTGTCAGTATCTGTCAAATTTTCATAATTAAAACAAATCTAGAGGGTTCAATCTCAGGTGAATGATGTCCTCTAAGTTCTGGTTTTCCCTACCTGCTCATAAAATAAAGATAATTAATAGATACCATCCACGTATTTATAAGATGTACACCGTGGCAGCTGGTTAGACTTATCTTCATCTTTATATCATGAAGTTCATCCACTCATGTTCTGATAGCATGAATAGTATCTATGCAGTTTGATTTTAGACTCTAGGAAAACTGCAGCTATAGACAGAACTGAAAACCTTAATTAAAAGTAGGGAAAAAAAGCGCCTTTTCTTTGTTCATTTGTGTACATAGAGTCACACAAAATCAAGAATATCTGAGAGATCTTTCAAGATCGTGTCTCAGTGATGTCAGATACACTAGTTACTGAGAGCACACTCTGTGGATGTTAAAGCATGACAGAAAGTTGTCTGTGACCCTTGAGTCATGAACTCCAGAAACATACTATATCCCAGAAAACATCGAGTTTCACCAGAAGACATACTCTGCTTCCCTTGCCTATCTTAAAACACACTTAAGGTGGAAAATAATAAATGTAAACGCACAACCATTTTTTTCATAGCATTCAGAACAGGCAGCACAATTGCAGCCATTTCTAAAGACAGATGAAAAAATCAAATCTATGTCTGATCTACTTGTACAATGGTTACCTCCAGTTTCTTTGCATTCAGCAGAACACAGGGAACATGTGATTGGAATGATGGACTGAAATGATCCACCAGCATAAATTAACACAGCTGAACAGTTATTTTAATTCAAAGTGAGTAGCAGTGTAGTGACATTACACAGTGATTACAAAAGTGGGAACATCTCTTAAACTGGCCTTGTATTCTGCCAACCCAGGAAATTATGTCTCAACCACTCAAGTGAGAAATCTCTAGATCGGTTTTTATTTCAGCTACAAAGAAAAGAACAGTTCAGCCGTACACAATGAGCAAATTCCCCTCTCCCCCCTCCATGACTCACATTCAGATTAGGCAGACATACACTGGAGTTGTTCAAGGGTACTGATCTCTGTCTCTTAGTGGACACTGTAGCTGAGGCCTTACAGTACTTGCAGGAATGTTGCTGGGTTAGGAAACCTGATAAATTCTTTACCACCATATGTTCTTTAAAATAAAAGCTATACTTGGTATCTGATTACATCACTTATAACGATGCTTTCTAGGGTTATGTGATGCAAAGTGCATGTGTGTGACTGGACCAACAGTCCTTGCCCAAATTCCTATGAAGTTTTGAGGCTTTGTTAATTTTCATACAACATCTTAAAGATAAAACATGATAGCTAACATCATTTAATATTGTAATTTATATGCAGAAATATATTCTCTTTCATATATTCACTTCCACAGAAACCATCCAACAAGTTTCAAAATGCTAATGTACATATAACATATAAACATAGATGTAATTTGGCATGATGTCAACAAAACAAAACGTTACCAATATAACAGTGTGATTTAGGTAGTACATTCAGAAATGAGTAACGTGCTTGGTCATGGTATCTATAGTCTAGAAAATATACTTGGGAATTTAGCCCCTGATGGCAGGAAAATAATAAATGCAGTGATTGTATTCTGTACCAAGGTTAAAAATAACCTAATTGAGTTTTGATGATCTTAATAAAACCAGAAAGCAACTGCTAGTTTTTCTGTCAAACTGGGTCATTTAACCAAAACTTGATTGGGCAAAGGAATTAACCATATATTTTCTGACTTTGAAACTAGTTTATATATCAGTTTTATTTTGCATTTTGTTTAGCTGTCTGAATTTTGTGAACAAATTTTCCTTTAATGATTGTTGATGCGTCCTTAATTAAGCATGCGAGTGTAATGCATATGTCATACAGCAGTCAAGAAAGAAAGGAAGGGAGGAAAAGCTTTTGGCACCATAAATCAATATGCTCAAGGACACTGACACTGTATATTTTGTTGTAAATTCTCACTCTGCTTTCCTGTTGCCACTGTCTGTTGCCACTGCTTAGACAGTGAATGGAGCTTAGTTCAGAACACAAAGAAGATTCCAAATGCTTGTCTGGCACCCTTTGTTCCAAAAGCAAGAATCAGAATCCCCCCTGCAGGTTGTCTTGATGGCCAGAAATGAAGCTTGTGTGCAGTGTGGTTTGATATTTTAGGTGTGGCAAACACACATTGCAATGACTTAAATCAAATTAGATACATAAAAAAATCAAAATTACATGACCATCCACAAGAGTGATAGAGAAGGTGAATTACAGAGTGAAGCTTTTGTTTATAGAAATAAAGTGCATTTTCAGTCAAGCATGTAGCATATTATGTTGTTTTTAAAGAATAAGTTTTCTTACCTGTAAGCATTGACTGTAACAAGACTGAGTTATAAACTGTAGTCTGGCATAATGATATGTATTTCTCCACTCTTTAGAACAGTGGACTACACGCTAAATTTACTTTAACTGAAAATTTTCTCTCTCAGTACAACTATACTGCTGTGCTTCAGTTAAATATCTTGCTCAGACTGGTTTTTAATGTTTTGTTCCTAACTTGTCAGAAGAATTTTCTTAAGAACATAGTGCCTCAGCACAATCTACATTTAAAACTTTCTTTAAATGTGAAGACAAAAAAATTTTAGGTTTTCTTGTATTTCCCCAGTAACGGATTGCAATAATCACCTTGGCTTACCCTGTGTTCCTTCCTCAGGCTAAGTTCCCACAGAAGTGTGACTTTGATGGAAGTCATGAGTAAAGAGTGCTGAACAGGACCCATTGTGATTAGACACGTATTTTGAAAAAGCTTTAGGAATGATAAACTGCACAGTTGCAGTATTTCCATTCTATTTTATATTTAAGAAAGACCAATGAGATTTGGGGTCTTCTAAAAGAGCAAAACGGATAATAAGAAGTATGTTCTCTTGGAGTTTTCCTGAAGGCACTTTCTTGTCTCCTTCTGTCATGCTCCAAAAAGTGTAAAATAAATTGTTACAAACTAAATGAAAACTTCTATGAGGAGAAGCTTTTTTTTGTCAGTGTAATGTAGGATGAAGTCTTCTGAGAATTCACAGGAAATACAGTGGCTTAAAGATTAAAAAGCTAGCAATGTTACAAACAAGTAAAAGGTCAAATGGGGCCATCATGCACACAGACATTGAATAATTCAGGGTTTCGCTGTGTGTGTCACCTGCAGAGCTCACATAGTTGAAATAGTGCAGAATCATGGCTTCCTCGAACCATGGTAGTAATATGGGTTATGAAAGACCAATATTGCCACTACGTTAATTAATTAGCACCAAGTAAGCGAGCTCAGTGCTTATGATGTTTGTGAAGAGTTAAGCTGGTAGAAGGAAGAACGAAATGTGTGGTTTGATGCACCACTAGGCAGTCCAGCCTTAGCTATACATCCTACGTTTGAGTGCATGGTTGGGTTTATAAACCTAAATCAGACACTTAATACTTTTATTTTACTTTGTTTGTATGATAATTGGTTTTCTCTGTGGAGCATGAGATGGAGGACATTAAAGAGCAGTTGGGAGTGAAACTTAGCACTAGGCAGCCACTGGGTAAGTAGTTAGGAGTGACAATGATTCTCTCTAGGGAATCATGTACAGGGTGTCACCTGCTGGCTGCAGCACAAAGAAGCCCCACAAGGAGACTGATAGGAAATAAAAAGCATACAATTAGGAAATACAAAAGTGAAAATTACTTTGAAACTCAGTAGGGGTGCACAGCAATCCACTGCTCAGAAGCAGATGAAAACTACCTAGGTCAGAATTGAGTCGTCCAAGTTCCACATAGCACTACAGATAATGAGTCCATTGCCAGTGAATCAGTCAGTGCAAAACCAACTATTTAAAGTGTCAGAACTGTCAAGGACAGTTTGACTCATCTGATGACAGTGTTGAACCCATGTCACTTAGAGGCAATCAACAAATTAAGTTTGAAATCTCAAAAAGATTATCTCAATTTAAGAGACGACGTTTGAATCGATACGCTTTTGGATCTCCTAGTAAAAGAGGGATGTACGTTGACTCAAGTTTACAAGCTGTAGACAATGGTCTGTTAAAGCAATTATAGCCACATGTCAGGCTGGTTGGAAATCAATATCTGCAAATGTGAGATATTTGCATTTTTTTTCTGCACAGGCCTATTTAAAATAAACTAATCATTTTCACTCTCCAGGCTTTGAGTTACTGCTGTTTAAAATGCACTTTATAGTCTACATTCCGGATTCTTAAAATCAAGTAGTATTATTAAAAATAGTCTAGGAAAAAACGAATGCCAGACCTTGATTAAAATTACTATCATGTACACCATGGGAAAGAACTTGAATATTCTGTGAAATGAACTTGGTTAACTGTCACTTGTCCTTACTTTGCTTTCAGGTAGATTTCAAGCGCATCAGTACAGTGATGCTACCTTATTGTAGATTTACTTAGCCACACTTTCAACAATCTTGATGGACTAATTTGATTCTTTTAGTCCTTTCTCAGAGTAATTTTAAAGAAACACTAATTAAAGCTTGTCTATTGAATAATCCATGTGCTTCACCCTCCAAAGTTTAGCTTAAGGGACTCACATTGACAAAAATACATTATATTCCTTTCACTTAATTTCATTAGTGGTAGTTCTCTGACTTTGTGGGAACATACAGATTTTCCTCCAGAGCATGTTAGAGCACAGAACGATTAGCAGAGCATTAGAAGTAACCACAGCCCAGGAATAATGTCAGTTAGCCCTATAGCACTCTGAGTGTTCCAGGGCAATTTGTAGATGTTCTGTTCAATGGTGTATGAAATAGGGATGCACTGCATTGTACTTGAGGCACTTTCTCTCGAACTTCAGCCAAGTCTGATACACTAAATAACTCAGACTTATATTTTCCCATTTACCATGTAGTATACTTCCTGTACTGTATTGTCAACACAAGAACTTCAACTTAAAAAGTGGTATTTTTTGGGGGTAGGCAAACCTAGAAGAGATGGTTTGGTTCTTGTGCTTATGCTACAGAAAATCAAAAGAAGTTCTACTGAAATCAAGAGGGTTTTACTGGTGTAAAATTAGGTTAAGAAAGAGGAGAATCATGCCCTCACAAAACACTAAGAGGCAAGCAGTGACAGCAGAAAAGCATTGGTATTCTACTGTGAAGCTAAGCTTCCTGCAATAATGAGTGCATAGCAGAGGCCAAACAGAAAGCAATACATTTGGGTTCAACATCGCATTCACCTTCAGTGGTCGGAGAGCACATGGGAACAAAAGGAAATACGAGCAGTGATTTCAAATATTTCTTGTTATCCTTTTATTTCTTTACTGCTTTGTATTCCTTTCTGTCAGTTATCAGTGATCATCATTTTAAAACCACTTGTAGTTCTGGGAACAGTTCGTACTTCTTTGTTGAAGCATTTATGATTGTCAGTAAAACTTTTCAGGCTATCATTTTATTTAATATAAGCCAGTCTTATTCTCTTTCAGGCTACGAGAAGCATTTTCCTTTTTCATCAGCCAGTCAAGTTGCGTATGTGTGAAGTTTTGAATTAATGTTCTGAACTACACTGCACTCATTCTCATTTTAGGGCAGGTCTTGCACAACCTTGGTGTTGTATATCTACTCATATGCAGGCAATTTGCCAACGCTGATAGGAGTTTATAGATATGTGCTATTATTAACACAATTTTAAGTGCCAGATCTAATAAAGTGAACAAATAAAAAAAAAATTGAGGACTACCAATTTTAATGTTTGTTCTATCTAGTGCAATTGAGAAAATTCACATTACACAGATATGAACTAACCATAATGCAGATTCTTTTCAAACAACAAGGAACTATGCTGCTAAATAAATTTTCAGTTTAAAATGTTGATACATATTAGTTGAAAAAATAAAAGGTAAAATTGACTGAAATTCTGCCACTACTGAGTTACTTCACTGAATATCTGCAGTTACAACTGTTACTTTACAGATTTGAAATTACAGCTTCAAAACCTTTGCAGTAGTATCATGACTTTCCTCACTAGGTCACCCACTCATCCTTCTCCTGGTTCTCTGATCATTTCTTTATTGTGCTATCCAAGAGAATATCATCTCCTCTTCTATCTTCTGCTACTCTTTCAGTCCATTTTCATCATTGGCCTGTCCTTACTTCCTTTTCTGTCTCCCTCTAGATAATATATCTGAATATGATGAGTTTAAAGGTCATCGAGGTACTGATGATTCACAATTCTACGTCCTTACTCTACATCAGATATCTCCTCTAGACATCAAACTGAAATGTAACGGTCAGAATTATGCTTCTGATTTTTTTTCTAGCCTTGACTGCTAGCTTTCACTGTGTTGCATCCAAATTAGCAAGCTTTGAGGATGGGCTACCAGACTAAGCACAAACAGTGGAGTACTAACCCAAACACAAGCTAATGCTTTCCCTTTAAAGTAAACAAAAAACTTGCATATGTAGCAATACAGGCTACTAGAGAGGTTGGTTCCTCATATCTTAATGTGGAATAAGGCAGCAGCAAACAGGTAGGTTTTTTTGTTTCAGGCTTGCATCCAAAATTTAAAGACAAAGCTACCCATGTTCTTTGTTTGTCAGATGAGGAGTTGAGTGTGTGACTCCTACACAGCAGCTAGTCAGTGTTTCACAACAGGCTCCTTTTTTTCTTGCCATCCTTCAAGATGAGAAATTTCTCCAACAGGAGAATTTTGTTTTTACCAGTACTCTTTAAGGTACAGCTTTCTCATAGCATAACTAATGGCTTCGTTAACACAGTTAAGCCATGCACACAAGCTTCTTTTGTCATTGCTTTTGCTATGCCCTGAAGCAAGTTTCTTTCCAGGTTGCCTTGCGTGTTTATCCACAAGTGGTCATCTACATTTATATTTCTGTGGCTTGTTTTCATCCTGTGGCTGCATCTTTAGGGCCTCTGCTCTCAGCCTGGGATTCATCAATATGCGATATTATTAAAGAGTCATTGACAGTTCACTCTTCAAAATAACGGTTTCTTAAAAGCATATATATTTGTATGTATGTAATAGTTTTTCAGCAATTTCGTTGTTGATACCTAATTATGGCAGCGTTACTGGTAGTTTTCAAATGTGTTTTCTTTATATTTGTTTGATTCTCTTAAGGTTACAGCACCTATAAACAAACTCCTTCCCACCTGATACTCTATTCAGAAGCATTTTGTACTTTTCTCTTCCTAGTATGTGTCGTGGTTTCAGCTCAGTCGGTAACAAAGCACCACGAAGCCGCTTACTCACCCCCCACCCCCGCCCCTGGCCACGCTGGGATGAGGAGAAAATCCAAAGGCAGGCTCATGGGTCGAGACAAGGACTGGGAGGGATCACTCCCCACTTATAGTCACGGGAAAAAGACAGGCTCCACTTGGGGAAGAAACAAAATCATTTTAATTTACTACAAATCAAATAAAAAACAAAACACAAGGGTATTAGGAAGGGAAACCAAACATCAGAACACCTCCCCCCACCCCTCCCGCCTTCCCGGCTCAGCTCCACTCCAGGTTCTCTCTCCCTCCTCCCCCCGGCAGCACAGGGGAACAGACGATGGGGGTTGAGGTCAGCTCGCCACACGTTGTCTCTGCCGCTCCTTNGGCTTCAGTTCTTCCCGAACTTCCCTGGCGCGGGTCCTTTCCGCGGGCTGCTCTCCAGTCACACACTGCTTCAGCGCGGGCTTTCCCATGGAGTCACGGCCATCTTGGGGAGCCTCCGCTGCCCCGCTCCCCTCCCTGGGCTGCAGGGGGACAGCCTGCCATCTCACCACGGGCTGCAGGGCCATCAGCCTCCTCAGGCGCCTCTCCTCCCCCTCCTTCTTCACTGACTCCAGTATCGGCAGAGATGTTCCTCTCACGTTTCCCAACCCCCACACTACCGGTTCCCCTTCTTAAATATGTTCTCCCCGAGGCGTTACCACCGTCACTCCCCTCCTAGAGGCAGGTCCGACATTTTGGCGCGTCCGACATTTTGGCGCGGTGAATTTTTCCAGCAGCTTCTTAAAGGGGCCGCCTCTGCAGCCCCCCTCCCCTGCCACCAAGGAAAACCACGCCACACAAACCCATAACAGTATGCTTTGATGCTCACATATTTACTGGTTGCTAGATTGTTACCGTGGTTTTCTTAGATTTTGCTCCATCTTGGATGTTACACTTGTCCATTTGGTTGAGATCTGAGAATGTTCTGAAAGGGAGGAATGACCTTTCACTTTCAAAATGTGGAATTGCTAGAATTTGTCATGCAGCAGATGTGGCGTTTTAAAGGCACATTACTATAAATAATGGATAGTACAATTTTGATGAAATTTGATTCTTTTTGTGCGTATCAACTTGGACACACAGGATACTGGAGACAACAGAACTTTCACACGTCTTATAAAGTTCTTCCCACCTTTTCCTCAAAGTATTCAATTGGAAAAAATTAATTAGTAGATGACTACATATAAATACAGGAAACATTTAACATTATCTTACTTTCAGATAAGTTCTCAGTTAAATGTGAGGTTGATAATAAAACATGAAGTCCAGAAGTAATGCTAACCTCCTGTCAACAATTGTGTGTTGAACAGTGAAAGCTTTTTTAGTTTGTTACTGAGCCACAGACCTCTCTAGTTTTTATTTTGCATTGTCAGATTTAGACAATGAATCTACGTGCCATAGCTTGACTTCAAGTGATTGATTTTTTCTGTGCCTCTCTTCCATGTGCGGTACTGTAATCTAGTACACCTGTATAGCCAATTTACTTTGTGGGATTGACCTCACAAGGGGATTTCCATTTCTTTTCTCATTGTAAATGTGAGATAATACATAGATGTTTTATCAGTTTATTTTATTCCCAGAAGTTTCTTGTGGTGCACAACACCATGTCTCCTCAGACTCTTGTTTCCTTTGCAGCCAGGTGGGGTTTTGGTTTTTTTGGTTTTTTTTTGAAACTACCTTCTTGTTTAGTATTCATTGAAACTATAGAATAATATTCTGACTTTTTAAAGGCAGAGGCTCAAAGTAAAAGGATGCTACACAGACACTGTCCAAATTTCAATGACAGCAGCATGAGCATATAGACGATATTACAGCTTTGCAAGAAAAATAAGATATAGTATTTATAAAAAACCCTTAATAGTAGTGATATACAAGTGTATTATATATTTTGTCTTATAAAATTTGTACAGCTTTTTAAAGTTGCTATATTATTTGTAGTCATAGCAACAGGACTGGCCTCTACGCATTTGAACAAGAAAAGCCACTGATTGCCTGATAATATAATTTAGCATATTTATCCTGCCTACCCTCAGTGATCTTTCCCTGTAGTTTGTCACAGTTCTTGTCCCAAATCCTGTCTGTGTGATCTGACAGAGCAATGTTCCCAACAACAGAAAAAAAAATTCAGGCAGATTCAGAAACAATTCAGGAAGAAGATTTTGGATTTTCAGTAGCTCTGCTGGTTGATGTAATATTGAGGAGAGTTATGCAAACCCACTTGATTAATTATTTTAGCCAAAATTAGCAAGTAGAACAATTTGAAGAAGCAGTTATCTGAGTGAAATTTGAGAACCAACAATGTTGATGAAAGTTTCAATACGAATGTGCAGGTGAATTGTAAGATGGTAACGTATCCAAACTTGCAACTACTCTATTATTGGTATCATAACAGAATTTCTATTACTTTCTGATATTTCTCTTGATAGTTATAGGCTAGTCAGAAGACTTATTCTGAACTTCCTCACCCAGAAAACCTACTAAAAAGGAGATTTTTCCCATCTGGTCTGTCTAGTAGGTCTCTCCCCCTCCTTCCCCCTGAAATCTACCCATTTAAAACTGCAAACTCTCTTTAATCACTATCTCAATCATAGTAAACTTGACTGAAATGTCTTTGTTTACTTGCCACAAAAGAAACTGTTAGACATAAAATGTACTGGCCATTATAAATGTATCATCTAAAAAGCACTATTTTTATTGGATTCCTGCCTGTCCTTTTCATCTTCACCCAAATCCATTCTCCTGTTGAATTAAAAATAAAAAAAATCAACACCAAAACAGATGTCTCAGGATTAGAATGCTGAAGTTTTTTTTTCTTTATTTCTTGATTTTAAAAAAAGAGCAGCAGATTATAATCAACATTGTTTATTTCACTGCTTGACTTCCCAAATACTAGCGAATGGATTATGAGCTTGTCTGTGGATAATCAGAAAAGGCCAAGAATTGCCTATTTTGAAAATCCTTTCTTAGCCAGGGATAGGAATCTGTATCTAGCAAAGCTGATGGCAGCTTTTAATTCCTGATTAGTGCCAGATGAAAAGCTGAAGAAATTAACTGACCAGACAGTAATCAGAAAGCAGAGACAGACAGAGGCTGGGAATGCTTAATGGATAAACTATGATTATTAGCCTGACAGTGGAGACCTTGTTGCAATACTCAAAGAAAAAAAGAATTTTAACTTTATAGTGGAGTAATGCTTAAAATAGAAAATAGTTGAAGTAACTTGTATATAATGATAAGAAGACTTTTTTGTGCTACTTGTGTAACTACATATACTGGAATGAGCTGGAATTGTCAGTTCTCACTTCTAGACCCCTTAGGATACCTAACCTTAAACATATGTTTAACTGCTTGGTTTGGTTACCCTTGTGTCTCTGATTAACACCTATATGCTTCGAAATGTGAATGCCCTCTTGCTTGTTTGCACTGCATACCGAGAAAAGAAGAGTGGACACCTAGAGGTGTCCTTAGAACAAGAGCTTGGTTTTAGTACCTTTCTTGAAGGACTGAGTCCTGCCCATAAATTGCAGGAGATCCTTTATATTATTTTTACCTTTATATTTTCTGTGTTTGTTTATGCTTCCATGTACCAAGTAGGTTCCCACCAGGCTGAATTTCATAGCCATACATGTTATAGGTCAGCTGTTAATGCTAGGATCCTTGGCATAACAGTCCTGTCTGGAAAAAATAATTCATGACATCATTAGAGATGTTCCAAAATACAATATTTTTATCTCTGAACTGGAAAAACATTTGGCAACATGTCTAAGCATGCATAGCATTTTAAGAAGCAGCTTCATTCACATCTGATAAACGCTATATGTGCTTTGGTTGGTTTTGTTTGTCTTTTTTGTTTTGTTAAGTCCAATTACAGCTGCTCACTATGTGAAGCAATGAAGGAATTCCTAGTCAGGAAGCTTCGAGGTTTTACAAGAATTAGTTTGCAACTAATCACACAGTTCATGGTTGTCTGTATTAAGTATGATTCAGTGCTGTCAGTTAATCTGAAATGCTGTGATCCACCATTGCTCCTTCAGCACATAGGAATACTTTAACTGACTTAACTGTAATCTTCATATTTTAATGTCCTCTGACTCCATGATACAGAAGCCCATTGGATATCATGAATCCAGATATGCAGTAAGAAAATAAAGTTATGACTCCAAATTATCAAGAAGCTTAGATATCTTTAAGTGTCCCAAGCAGTGGTTTTCCAGCTTGTAGAATTTCAAATGTTTTGGTGACTTTCACCTGCACTTTTTCCGTTATTTAATTTCTTGATCTACTTTTGAGAAGGCTCTATTTTATTCCCCTTTTTTGAATCATAGTGACACAGTGGCCTAGTGCTAGTCACACATTTATCTTCTCCTTATGATTTGAAAAGATTTGTGATCAGTTTGACCTTTCTCTTTTGAATAATCTTGAGCATTAATAGAAAATAATGCAGAATGAACACTCTGAAATTCTTCATTGTAAGTGTTGTGTCCTCAACACTGCAACTCCATAGTGTGTTTTCACAGTGAGACTAATTCTTTGTTATGGCACTGTGGATATATTTAGCTTGCAGTAATGCGACACGCTTTCATCTCCTTAAAAGTTGCAACATTTTCTTGGAACTAAATATAATAAAGTGTATATCTTCCCTATAATGCTAATATAACTCATTCCTAGTATTATTAGTCTATCACATTATTATTATATCTTTGATATAATGTAGCTGGAAGTAGTTGGAATTTTTAGTGCGTTACTTGACCAGCTACATCACTTCTCCAGAAAATGTGAATTCATGTCCTCTGTGGCATTTCTGGTGTTCGGGATTCCAAGAGCAACAAGTAGCGACCACAATACTGGTCAGTCTAATTTGTCTCCTTTTTGACCTTAGTTATCATGACTATTGAGGTCTCATTCTGCCTCTCATTCTGTAGATCATAAAAGTATTGCATAGCTGTATTTCATAGTAAAAATGATTAAACAACCAAGGTATTACATTAAACAAATATGCCTGTTGGACTAGTAAAAATGCATTAAGTTGTTACAACTGAAATAATGCATGTTGCTCCCGAATTTGTCAGTGATTTTGAAAAAGATCCCAGTATTTGAAACATTGCTAACAGATGCAGCTCAGCAAGTTGTAAATTAATGGAATGCAAGAGACTCAGAAGAGAGGGAAATTATATTTTGGAGTATGTATTGATTGCAGGAGAAAGTATTTTTGTGTGATGCATAATGAAAAATGCATATTATGTCAAAAACTCCAAATGTGAAGAAAACAGTAAAATAAAAGCATTTAAAATTCTCAGATCTTGCCTATTTTCATTTCACCTTTGGGACAGAAATGAAAAACCTTCCATGAGCCAGAAATAAATAAGAATTTGTGTGTGTCATCCAAAATGAACGTGTGATTCTTAACATCAGAAGCACTCAGAACTGATGGCATTGAAGCGTGTGTGGAAGTAGCTAGTATATGGTGCATGATGGGGAGAAATACTGAATGTAAGACAGGTTTGAGTCTTTGTAAGAGTGAGGTAAAAGACAAAAGCAGAAGACTGAAACATTGTGTAGAATATAATGAGCTGAATCAACAGGAGAGTCTAGAGAGGAGAATGAAATGTGAGAAGTCATGGTTACTGTTGAGTTAGAAGATAGGTTAAAGGTACAGAAGCAGCAGGCAGATTAGATGGTGCAGCTGCAGGCAGAACAAGAAGAATTAGTTACAGGGAATTATGTGAGCACTACTCACTGTGAATTAATTTAAGCAAATAAGCATTTCACTTCATGCAAAGAGTTGGTGCCAATTTGAAAAACAATGAGAAGAGAAAAAGTTAAAATCTAAGAAGCCACAACAAACATCATCAGAAATACTCTCCGTGGAACCAAAGACTTGTTTGTTATACTCTGTAAAACAAATCAAACTCTGTATCTTGCTTAGCAAAAGTCCTCTCCTAGTAGTAGGAATCTGGTCAGAGTTTGCCACTGAAAAATGTCCAGAGGACAAGAGATCCAAAGTAGGTGTTCCTCTCTAATTTTTGTCATGCACAGTTGGAAGCTTCTGGGAA